>JAODAL010004091.1:0-162055 GCA_025379985.1 Phyllomedusa bahiana
GTCATTTGATGGCATGGTGGCCGACTCCTGCTTGTGGGAGAGTGCACTGTGACTGCCACTGTCTACAGCAGTGTTTCCCAACTTCAGTCCTCAAGACCCACCAACAGGTCAAGTTTTCAGAATTTCCTCAGGATTGCACAGGTGATGTAATTATTGTCAGTGCATTCTGTGGGAGATCCTGAAAACATGACCTGTTGGTGGGTCTTGAAGACTGGAGTTGAGGAACACTGGTGTAGAGGGTACTGTGGTTAGCATTCTCAGGACTGTGAAAATACAGAGTAAGGTAATTTGTGGATAAAGTTACATATTTACAGGGTCAACTGTGTGAATGATACTTTTTTTCTCTACAGTAGATGTGTATTATAAAAAAATAACATCAAGTTAAAAATGTAATCTTAGATTGCTGTGAACTGTGTGAAATTATGAAAAACATGCCACTGATCTAAGGCCTAGGTAGACAACCAGTAGAATGATATCTTCTTGTAGATCTATGATAGATCCTGACTAGATCATAATTATTTAAAGGGGTTGTCCACTTTTTATTTGCTATGTATATTATAAAAACATAACATTTTAGAAAACACATGTGAAAAAATTCTGCTTCTTTATCTCTTTTTTAACAATGTAGTAGAACCCTATCTAGAAAAGAATTGTATAGCCTACATTCCTGTCCACAGTAATGGCTCCAATGGATTAACTGTATGGACAAAACATGGCGTCAGTCATGTAATCCACCACATAGTTTCTGTGGCCCCTGGTATTCAGGTAACAATAAATTGTTGAGAAGCAGAAATTTTCCAATATTATTATCTGCTGCAGCAGCAGCGTCTTAACATGTTTGTCAGTGCTCAACTCGCACATTATTACAGCTGGCACATTATTCTGTCTCCTTTTCCTGCTTTTTTTTTACTGGTAACGTTATTAACGGTTAAAGGGATTATCGAGGAGTTTAAGGATTTCATAGAACACTATAAACAGCATTTATATTGAAAAGTAAAGATATTCCTCTACCTTCATGTGTTTTCTTTTCTTTTGCCTCCTTATTCATCTATTATAAGATCCACTTTTTGCAGTGAAACTTCGCTTGTGGAGGGTCGGTAGTTTTTCCATATCTCCTTCCTACAAGTCCCAGAGGGATTGAAATCTATGACTTCCCTCCACAGTTATCCCCTGCTAAAACATTGTGCTGACATTAGTGTGTAATCCCCCCAACTCTGTACTGGTTGTCATGATAATGATGATAGAACTTCTGAGTCACTATGTAAACTGTACAGAGCTGCAGTAAACAGATTCATGACTGCAGTACACAACCCCCAGCTCTGAACTGCTGTCCTCTGCTCCCATTATTGTAAGTAAGGTCTACTAGCAGGACTCAGAGGTAAACAAATAATTCTTCCTCCCATGTAATTACTCTAATGTAGTTACTTCTATTCATTTGCAACTACAGGCAAGAAAGAGTGAATGCAGTCAAATCATTCTCTGCTCAGGCCACACCCATTACAGGGGAGTGTTCCTGAGCTGAGCCTGGCTTCCACGTACACCCACCGATGACAAAATGTTCAGTGAGGCCATGTGATGAATGTACATCACATGGTTTGCAGGAGGTAAGGAGGAAGGAGGACAGGGATCTTTGCCTGGTTCAGCAGGACAGGTAAATAATTTGTAATAAGTATGAATTACAAAATGTATTATAATCCAGTTGTGAGCCCTATAACAAAGAAAAATAAAGTCCCGGAGAACCCCTTTAACTTTATTAACAACATGACATCCCCAAGTAATTATACAAGAAAATAGACAGTGAAGAAGTTGTTGGAATGACCATATTAATAATAATTATTCCATGATTATTTCTATTCAGTTACCCCATAGAGGTCATGTAACCATGATACTAAGGGCGACATGTATGAATCTCGCCACGTCGGGGCGCACCTTTCCGCCGGTTTTCCTGCGAAATCTGCGCCTGATTTATGTCGGCACTGGGGCGCGCTCATACATCCTATGTAAAGTCCGCCGCGCCTCTGCCAGTGGTTTTGAGCGCAGTGCGGACTTAGGCGCAGTGCGGGGCGCGCCTAAGGGTTCGCCGTCCGAGGGGGTGCGCTCCCTACATGCGGGGAAAGTTCCATGCGCCTCGCCAGTGTGTGGGGCACAGTGCGGGGACCCTGGGCGCGTGCGGGACTGCGCCTCACATGTAATCGATGCGAGACAGGGCCGGAAAACAGCGAGAAATCATTAAAGAGTCCGTGCGGAGTAATGAATAAAAAAAATCGCCTTTATAAAGGCGGAAAACATTCTCAAAAAAAGAGCTCAAACCCTCAAAATATAAAAAATACATTAAAAAAAATCACTTTCCAAAAATCTAGAACGGCGCTACATCAAGAATTAGGATATTAGAAATTGCCGGGAAATACAGTAATTAAAATTCCTGAAAGCTATTCCCCATTGGCGGCAAAAAACCAGCCAATCAGAATAGGAGCGACAAAGACCCATTATAAGCTATGGAGGAGAATGACCAATCAGAATAGGAGCGACAAAGACCCATTATAATCAAATGGAGATGTTATATAAAATGAAATAAAATGGGGGTAAATAAAAAAAAAATTTTAAATTCAATAAAATCGGGTTTTTTCTTTTATTTTCGTTAGCCAAGGATCAATATAGGGGTGTAACGAAAAATAAAGAAATAAACCTGATTTTATTGATTTAATTTTTTTTTTTCGTTACCCCCATATTATTATTCATTTTATATACACATCGGGACAACGTCGGCAGTATTATCATTTGATTTCAGCCATGTACATTTTTATTTCAGATTGCATTAGAAAACCCATAGGAGCGTCGCTCTCCCATTGGTCCAAATAACCGCACCTCTTTTAACTTAGCCAATCACAAACGAGCCCCGCCTGCATTTTTTTCCCCCAAATAGAACTCTATGAGAAAGTAGCTCGCGCTCTGATTGGGCTAAGCTGGACGAGCCCCCGCCTCTTCAACCAATCAGCTCTTTCTGCCTTTTTAACTGTCTTTTGAAACTGTCCCACCATTTGAATATGTTTGGGTAAATTTTTTCTCCATAGGATATAAATGGGTCTTTGTCGCTCCATACTGATTGGTCAATTCTCCTCCATACTTATAATGGGTCTTTGTCGCTCCTATTCTGATTGGCTGTTTTATGCCGACCAATGAGAATACTTACAAAATTTTGAATTACTGTATTTCCCCCGCAATTCTCTCTATTGCAATTCCCGATGTAGCGCCGGTCTCGGCGACAAACGCGTTGTTTGGGATAGAATTGATTTATGTTTATAGAATGTTTGAGCTCTTTTTCAGAGAATATTTTACAACTTTTTAAAAATTTTTTTTTTAATTTCATACTCCATGCCGCACGGCGCTGAGCGCCGAAAATTGCATTGCGCCCACTCTCCATAGACTACAATGGGAGAAGTAGCTCGCGCTCTGATTGGCTGGATAGCCAAGCCCCCACTAGCCAGCCAATCAGCTCTTTTCAGCATTTTACTGAAATTTGAACTGTCCCCCTTTGATTCTGATTGGTCAATAGTTCTCCATAGGTTTTAATGGTTCACTGTCGCTCCTTCTGATTGGCTGGGTTTTAAAGCCAACCAATGAGAATAGCTTTCAGAATTTTGAATTAACTGTATTCCCGGGAATTACCAATATCCAAATTCCTGATATTGCGCCGTTTCTCGATTTTTGGAAATGATTTTTTTTAAAAATATTTTTTATTTTTGAGGTTGAACTCTTTTTCTGACAATGTTTTCCCCTTTATAAAAGGGGATTTTTTTGGGAAACATACTCCATGCTGCACGGAGGAGCGCCGAGATTTCTTTGCGATCTTCTATAAAGTTTCCTCTCATGTTCCGTTCCTCGCTTCACTTCGCCTCCGCCGGAGCATTTAGACCAAAATTTAAACTAAGGGCTGCCCGTCGGAGCTGCAGATCGCTGCATTGCGCCGCGCCTTTGGGCAGCCCCAACGTAAAATGCCTCGGTTTTCGAGCGGCGCCGCTTTCCCGCCCCGGAACGCCTACAATCCCACCCGCGCCCATTGCCCGCCCCTTCATGCGGGGTGCAGCTGAAAGTGGCGAAACGCTGCGCCTAACACTGCATCCCTGCGTCCGACAGGGGGATTCAGGCCGGGAGGCGCAGTTTACTCCTAAAAACAGGCGAAAAGCCCGTTCATACATGTAGCCCTAAGTGAATACCAAGAGGTCACATGATTGACACCATGTATACAGTTACTCCATAGGAGCCATTCCTATGGACAGTAATTTGGTCTGTATCATTTTTTTCTACAAAGGGGCCTACAGCATTGGTATAAAAGAAGTACAGGAGCAGTATTTGTAATACATATACACTATTCACAAAATGTTAGGGATATTTGGCTTTTGGTTGAAATTTCAGGATGAACATAAAAATTTCTTGAAAATTTCTTTAAATTAACTAAATGAGAGCATCTCTTATCTTTAGAATGCATATGTCCAACTGTTCAATGTTTCAGTACTTTTTGCACAACTTGCTGATCTCAAACAAGGAGCTTAATGACAAAATTCAGAGCAGGTGTTTGATACCTAAATCACCCAATAAATTTGAAATCCCAGTTAAAATTTTTGAATTGCGATTCAGGGGTCAAACACCTGTTGGGAATTTTGTCATTAAGCTCCTTGTTTGAGATCAGCAAGTTGTGCAAAAAGTTCTGAAACATTGATGATCTCATTTAGTTCATATAAAAAATGTTCAAGAAATTTTATGTTCATCCTGAAATTTCTACCAAAAGCCAAATATCCCTAACCTTTTGTGAGTAACGTATATTAGAAAATAGTTTGATATCCTATGATATACATAATAACTAAAAGCAATGAAAAATGGACATGGACAGGTTGGTCATATACAATAGATTTTACTTTGGTCTTTCCCAGTTGGTCTGTGATGGTTGCTGTTTTTGGATAACATGACAACACCATGAGCTCAAAAGACATATTGATGACTTGAGAGTCTATGAATTTAATTCTGTTGTTTTGCGCAAACAATGTTCTAATTATCACAAGCAACTTCATCTGAAAATGATTGTGAAAAGTCCAATTTGTCTAACGACAGTTCCATAGAGCTGTCTTGTGGTCAGTACATAGCGCAGTCTTTTGTTTCATCTACAAGTGGTGACAGACAGCAATAAGTAGTTAAAATCAGTCATTGCATTAGTCTAACAACTATCTTCTGGACCTCCGTATTAACATTTATGCTCATTTCCTTGAGCAGAGGGGTACAAGTCACTGCAAGATAAATCTGTCAGTGCCTATCTCCCAGTACAAGAGAAGTTTCTATGTGTTTGAACCCAGGTTTTAGTCTGATATCAAAGATGTACCGTATATACTCGAGTATAAGCCAAGTTTTTCAGCACAAAAAAATGTGCTGAAAAATTCGTCCTCGGCTCATACTCGAGTCACTGTTGGCGCTCGGGGCTGCAATGGCCCGGTCACCAGCAGGGACACTTCTGCTATATGTGACTCCTCAGGGAGCGCATAGAGCAGAATCCCAAGTAAGCCGACAGTGTCCGGGCACTGCAGTATCCCGGGTGCTGCCGGCGTTCTCTTCCCCTGTATGCGACGCCCCTATGAGCGCATACAGGTGAATATACCACCGCGGAGCAGAGAGCAAGACTTGCGGCTGTCTGAAGTTTCTGGCACATGCAGCGTGCTATGTCATCACGCCACCTGTGCCATAAGATGGAGTGCCCGGGAGTCAGAGCAGTGAGGGAGCGAGGTAAGTACTTGTATTTTTTTTTTTTTTTTTAACCCTACCTATAAGGGATATTTAGCTGCCTATAGGAACATATAACTGCCTATAACCTGCCTATAGGGACATATACCTGCCTATAACCTGCCTATGGGGACATAAACCTGCCTATGGGGACATATAACTGCCAATAACCTGCCTATGGGGACATATAACTGCCTATACCCTGCCTATAGAGACATATACCTGCCTATAACATGCCTATGGGGACATATACCTGCCTATGTGGACATATACCTGCCTATGGGGACATATACCTGCCTATAACCTGCCTATGGGGACATATACCTGCCTATGGGGACATATACCTGCCTATAACCTGCCTATGGGGACATATACCTGCCTATAACCTGCCTATGGGGACATATACCTGCCTATGACCTGCCTATGAGGACATATACCTGCTTATGGGGACATATACCTGCCTATAATCTGCCTATGGGGACATAGACCTGCCTATAACCTGCCTATGGGGACATATACCTGCCTATAACCTGCCTATGGGGACATATACCTGACTATGTGAACATATGCCTGCCAATAACCTGCCTATGGAGACATTTAACTGCGTATACATGCCTATACCTGCTTATAACCTGCCTATGGGGGACATATACCTGCCTATAACCTGCCTATGGGGGATATTAAACTGCCTATACCTGCCTATGGGGGACATTAAAATGCCTGTACCTGCCTAGGTAATTTTATTGGTATCTATTTTTATTTTTGAAATTTACCAGTAGCCGCTGCATTTTCCACCCTAGGCTTACACTCGAGTCAATATGTTTTCCCAGTTTTTTTGTGGCAAAAGTAGGTGCCTCGGCTTATACTCGAGTACATACGGTACATATAATGAAAACCTATTGTAAGGGCTGGGCAGCGCTCTGCTTGCAGGGAGGAAGAGTCTGCAGCAGCTGATCAGCGACCCCACCCTGATAGTCAGTCTGCTGGGAGCTGTGTGATTGACAGACGCCCAGCCACTCCTGACACGAGGCGAGTCACACCCAGCCAATGGGAGGACCCGGAGGCCGCTCCAATCAGCTACAGGGGTGTATCTGGGGATCACATTTAAACTCCCTGCTAGCTGAGTGCTGCGCCTGCGATATTCTCCTGGCTGCCTTGCTACTTGTGCTATTGCTTGTTGTTTGCTTACCTGTGTACCTGACCTCGGCTTGTTCTCCTGACCCTGGCTTGTCTTCTGTTTTTGTACCTCGCTCCCGTTCGTGTTTGACCTTGGCTTGTTTACGTTTATCCTTCTGGTTCTGATTTGTGGCTTGGCGTTCCTGATTTGATATTGACCCGGACTGTCTGACTATTCTTCCTTCTGACGGCCCCAGCACTTTAGCAGCGCAGGGACTGTCGCCCAGTTGCCGTCTGCCGTCTAGGGCAGCACGTCAAGCAGGCAGGGACAGTGGGCTGGGTTCCAGTCACGGCTCACTGTACCTCCCTTGACGTGACACCTATGTTTTACATAGAGGAGTCCGATACTGGTTGGTCCCATTCCCTTCGCTATTGTGACAACAATCTATATAGTTAACAAGAAAAAAACTAAAGGGGACAACTAATGTGTAAGGATTGAGTAACTAATGGACTCAAAACACTTTTACTTTGAGATAATTGATCTATTATTGTCTAGAATTCAAGCTTTATTTTTTTAGGCTTGCAGACATTAGTGGGAATCATTTGAACTATTCTTACTGGAATATTGTGTATGGTGTAAAAAAGTGGAAAAATTGTTTCTCAAGGATTCACAAATATGATAGTGGTTAGTGTGATTAGGCGCATGTTGATTTTAAAGGTGTGACCTTTTTACCCAATAGGAATTAAAAGTTTAGTATTTAATTTACACTTTGAAAGAACGTTATGGTGTAAGGAATCAAGTTAAGTTTGCCTATGGCAAACGTGTTTTGAGAACAATCTATATAGGACACCCTTCTCCTGAAGAACTGTAGAGTGAGCAAAAAAAGGTTGTAGAAATGGCCTGAGAGTCATAGTAAGTGGGCACAGGGAGGAACAAATACCACTGCCTTGTCTCGAGTGGCAAAATCCTGCATTATAATAGACCTTCATCCTCTCTTTACCAGTGATATAAAGAAAAATAGACACTTACATGATGTGCCTGTCTTACATTTTATCTGTGCCAACAATATGGCAGCTGCCTAGGGTAAGACCATTCTTAAGCATCTTAATAAAACCTATTTTTATAGAAAAAAAAGCCTCAAGCAGACAACAGACCTTAACTTTAAAGACATAAATGTGTTTTCAATATCTGGATGTGCTGGTAACTCTTCCAGTGAGTAACATGTTTTGTTGGGCAGAACACTACAGACTGACGATTGTTTTCATTGGCTTTTGATGTGTGTGTGGGCTGCAATGCCAGACAATACACTTGCTGCACCTAATTCATACACTCTTCTAGAATCACAAGTTCTTTGTTTTAGTGAATTCCTTAATGGTATTCCTTTCTATTTCATCTGTCACGAGATATACTGATATTCGCTTTTTGATTCTCACAACTGGTTGTTGTTTTATTGTCAAAATAATATGTATACTAACCCGATTTATATTTCTGAACATTGAGACAGCCATCCTTACAGACATGGACCCCATGGCAGTAATAGGGTTTTCTAAAGAAGCAGCACCACTGCCCCGTGTCACATTAATAAACTTGTGTTCTTTATGGTGGTTTTAGCCACCACTTGGTGCTGTGACTTTTTGCTTCATCTGAAGTAGGTCTTGCTAAAACTGTAAAATGCCTAGGCTGGGCGCTAGCCTTGACTACATTTCCTTCTCCTATCCTGTCTGTTATCCTGTATAATCTGGTGCCCAGTAACTGCAGGCCCGTAGCCTGAACTGCTGTGTATATCCTTTTCTAGAAAGCTGGTGGATCCACTCTTATGGTTGCCATTGGAAACTGTGAGGCAAATGTATTAACATACAACTCTTATTTATCCTTAAAGGCCAGGTATATGTCTTGGATCAGCCCAGCACTAGGAGATTTAAAAGAGTTTGCCACTTCACAAAATCCCTTCTGATGCCAGTTTGTAGCTCACTTTGAGCCAGCCTCATAGAATGATGAAATGGTTGCACCTCTCCTATTCATGTCTATGTGAATTCCAAATAAACCTGAGCACACTCATGCCTCAATATTCAAAACTCCCATAGAAATGAACGGGGATAACTGCACAAGCGAGGCCATCTCCCCGTTCTCTGAGGCCGGCTCATAGCAAGCTACAAGCTGGCCTCAGAAGCGATTTAGCAAACTTACAAACCCTTTAATAGCTCACTGTGATTCCTGATGGAGGGAATCCACTGGGAATTTAATTTCCCAGATATGCTACTCAACATTATCAGAATCTTTCCTACTTGTAAATTAAATGATTCAGGAAGTTGATGTATATTGGGAAATTGAGGTAAATGCTGTTTCCTATCACAAGAGATAAGGCAATGGGAAACTTGTAGTTTGTACATTAATTTATACATCTAAGCTAAGTTAAAAGGATCCAATAATTTAGAGGCATCACTTTTTCCTGAAAAAAGTAGCAAAACACCTGTCCACAGGTTGAGTGAGATTTTGCAGCTTATCCCCATTCAATACCTGACACAGCCCATAGACAGGTGTGGTGCTTTTTGGAAGAAAGCAGTCAGGATTTTCTAATCCTGTACAACCCTTATATATTCTCACCCAAGAAGCTGAGATATAAAAAGATTTCATCAGGTCTTCACATTGCAGTGTTACTTTGGGAGTGTCTGCTCTGTGACATGGGGAGAACACATTGGTCATAAGCTATTTTGTTGCTCCTTTCCTGCCACAGGCTTCCATAGTGTAAGCTAAATCAGCTCTTTAGTGCATGACCCCACCAATCAGTCCCTTATATCTCGGCTTCCTGGACTCCTATGGGTGAGAATCTTAATTATAATCAGTTATAATTCTGATGAGATGTTCTGTAAATATTGATTGTGATGGTGAAAAAGATTTTATGGTCAAAGAATGTAATCTGCCATTTAGAAATGATTAAGAATTTAACAAAATAAGACAAGTTTATCAGTATGCCTTTAATCAGTGGTACGCCTTCTGTTACTTAATATGAGCTGCTTCAAGGTGTTGAATGTCGTTATCTGTCACCTCTAAGGGGAGGTAACAAACACAAGTATTGGCAAACAAATGTAATTAGCTGGGAGTATTCCATACTATTACTCACTGCAGTCATAAGAAATATTTATAGTACTCTTTCACTGTTTGGATATTGTGTAATTGACAGCTATTTAAAACATTTGAACAGAGAGTAGAGCCAAGGCTTTCCAGGGTAATGGTCTATTAAATCTCCAGGCTACTAAGTGTGGTTTCAGAGCTCATAAAATAAGAAATTATTGCCTTCTTTTAATGAATTTAGAACAGTTCATTGAAAGCATTTGTATTATTTTCTATAATATTTAATGTCATTTTCCATTAGAAATATACTGGTGTCCCACTAACATTGGTACCTGAAAAAGTGTGAACAGCTTTTAAATTAGTCAACAGATTACAAATAAATTTTAACTGCACATACGTTGCTCTATGACAGGTGAGCACAACATTTTCTTGTCATATTATACCTGTCCCAGGGGCCACAGTAAATCTTAGAGGAGTATTCCCCATCTCAGACCTTTATATGGCACTTTAATTATAAACACCCAAAATGACTGAGAGGTCTTGGTTCCACTTCAAGGACTGACAGAAGTCAGAATAGCCTATTTTCATTGTAGTTTCACTGCCATAACTAGGGAGAATGACACACATACAGTGGGTATGAAAAGTATTCAGACACCTTTAAAATTTTCACTCTTCATTTCATTGCAGCCATTTGGTAAGAAGAAAAAAGTTCATTTTGTTGCTCATTAATGTACACTCTGCACCCCCCCCCCCACATCATCTTGAAAGAAAAAAACAGAAATGTATATATTTATGCAAATTTATTAGATAATAAATACAGAAATATCACATAGTCACAAGTATTCAGACCCTTTGCTCAGTATTGAGTAGAAGCACCTTTTGAGCTAGTACAGCCATGAGTTTTCTTGGGAATGATGCAACAAGTTTTTCACACCTGGATTTGGGGATTCTCTGCCATTCTTCCTTGCAGATCCTCTCCAGTTCCCTCAGGTTGGATGGTGAACGTTGGTGGACAGCCATTTTCAAGTCTCTCCAGAGATGCTCAATTGGGTTTAGGTCAGGGCTCTGGCTGGGCCAGTCAAGAATGGTAACATAGTGGTTCTGAAGCCACTGCTTTGTTATTTTGGCTGTGTGCTTAGGGTCATTGTCTTCTTGGAAGATGAACCTTTGGCCCAGTCTGAGGTCCAGATCCTTCTGGAAGAGGTTTTTATCCAGAATATCTCTGTACTTGGCCACATTCATCTTTCCTTCAATTACAACCAGTCATCCTGTCCATGCAGCTGAAAAACACCCCCATAACATGATGCTGCCACCACCATGTTTCACTGTTGGGATTGTATTGTGTAGGTTGTAGGATGTGCAAAGCTGTAGTTATCTCCATCAAGGAAAGAAGTGTGATTGTACTATAGGGACTTAGGTATAGCAGTAATAGGAATGTTAGATTCAGTAAGCTATAGGTTAACATTAAGGTTACTTTCCCCAGTTGTAGTCTGCCTGGTAACAGTGGCGTCATAACCCTCAGCCAATTGGGAGTTGAACCTCTGTGAAGCAGAAGGGGGGTTAGCTGGCAGCAGGGGGGATTCAAAGAAGATAGTGAGAAATGTGGTTAATCAGTTAGTCTGCCAGAGATTGCCAGTGAGAGAGGCCAGAAAGTATTCTCATCATTCCGGCTGGAGATGAGAGGAGGCAGATTTGAATGGAATGCAAAGAGGAAGCCTTAGTAACGCTGGACTTGTATATAGTTAACCGTTAACAGCAAGTAATCCGGGCAGATACGGGGGCAGAGTTCGCCTCCAGCGGAGCACATTTGGAGACAGGGCAGGGAAGAAGAGGCCCCAACGCAGCTAAGTACGAGGTAGCCCCCTGAGTGAGGGGTTGGATCCACTGGAAGACAGTCAGGGTAGAGCAGTGAGGTTGAGCGGGAGAGAGGGGCCCCCTCTGGAATGCTGGATGAGTGAATGCTACTGGAGCTGGTTGGAACTCAATGTGGACGACTGGATGGTGCTATAAGTGTCGTTGCTGGAGGAAGCAAAAGGAAAGTAAAGCCACAGTTTTCCTGGTTAGCTGTTGTCTTCTCTGTGTTATTTCTACGCCGGAACAAGTCACTACAGAGAATCCCACATCATCTCTCCCCAAAATTGAAAAGAACCTGAAAGCAGTGACTACCATACTCGCTTTCTTATCTGCAAGAGTGGCCAACCATACCCATTCTTGCAGTAGGGAGTGCCTACCATACCGCTCCCGCTTTGTTACAAGGTGATGAGTAGTGCCTGGTTTTCTCCACACATACGCTTACAATTAACACCAAAAAGTTCAATCTTTGTCTCATCCGACCAGAGAATCTTACTTCTTCGTAGTTGGGAGTCCTTATGTGTTTTTTTTGCAAACTGTATGTGGGCTTTCATATGTCTTCCACTGAGGAGAGGCTTCCGTCGGCACACACTGCCATAAAGCCCCGACTGGTGGAGGGCTGCAGTGATAGTTGACTTTGTGTAACTTAATTCCATCCTCTACTGATCCCTGGAGTTCAGCCACAGTGATCTTTGGGGGTTTTCTTTACCTCTTCACCCAAAGGGTCTTCTCCACGATTGCTTAGTTTGGCTGGACGGCCAGGTCGAGGAAGAGTTGTGGTCATCCCAAACTTCTGCAGAAATTCTTTTGTAACCTTGGCCATATCTGTGCCTTGCCAGAATTCTGTCTCTGAGCTCCTTGGGCAGTTCCCATGATTCTCATGTGCTCTGACATGCACTGTGAGCTGTGAGGTCGTATATAGACAGGTGTGTGCTTTTCCTAATCAAGTCCAAGCAGTTTAATTAAACACAGCTGGACTCCAATGAAGGAATAGAACCATCTCAAGGAGGATCAGAAGGAAATGGACAGCATGTGAGTTAAATATGAGTGTCACGCCACCCACCCTACTCTGACCCTTCTTCTCTTTGTCTGTATGGTTACCGGTCTCTATGTTTTAGAGTTTTTATATCTTCATGACTTAAAAGTTGACTTCAGTGTTTTTAAGTTCTGACATTTGCACTTAAGGTCACAGCCTTTTTCTTTATAACCCTCAGGATATTCAAATACTGTGTATCCAACCTGATCTTTCCATGTTTCTTCATTAGATGATCTTTGTTAGGCTTGTATGCTGAATATCTTTTGTAAAGTGTACATGTGTGCAATGTCTTTTCTACCTTAAAATTTAATAAAATCATTAATACAAAACTTATATTAAAATTAGTTTTTCTTGTTTAATAAATTAGCAAAAATATCTACATTTCTGTTTTTTTTTCTTTCAAAATGGGGTGCAGAGTGTACATTAATGAGCAAAAAAATAAACTTTTTGGATCTTACCAAATGGCTGCAATGAAACAAAGAGTGAAAAATTTAAAGGGGTTTGAATACTTTCCGCACCCACTGTATATAGCCTCCTCTCTAACTCATCTCCTCCTCTTTGGAGGTAGATCTTGGGAATGTGCCATGATTGTGTCAGAATTAAATACTCCTTTGAGGAAAAAAACAGAAAAAAACATACAGTTTTGTACTGGATTTTTTATTTAGGTTGGTTAAAATAGCATATACAGGCATATAGTGCCCCCCCATAGCAGTGCCAGCCATACGGTGCCCACAATAACAGTGCCAGTCATAAAGTAACCAACATAACAGTGCCTAACATAACAGTGCCACCACAACAGCGTCAGTCATAAAGTAACCAACATAACAGTGCCCACCATAATAGTGTCCCAGGGCCTCATGTTGGCTACTCCTGCTCTATGATAATCAAAGTGATAGGTCTCAATGTATGTGCTAAAAAAATTAGGAGAAAAACCTTGATTTGATGATAGAATAGAAAGTGATGGGAACAGCTGGATTCACGTCACTCAGTGGGCCACATGTATGAAAACTGTCTTGGTCTAAGACTTTCCTTATTTCATAGCAACCAATCACAGTTCCCCTTTCATTTCATATAGTTCTCTGAAAGAATTAAACGGGCACTCTGATTGGTTGCTATGGGCAACAAAGAAAGTTTTAGACCAAGACAGTTTTCATACATGTCCCCGAGTATGTCCATATAATACAATATAAAAAGTCTTTCTGCACTTTTCGTCTGTGAAGCTTAAAAAATTTACAGGTACACTGTAGTGAAACACATCTTCATTGTTCACATCTATTAGAAAGTGAATAAATAAAAGTATAAAAAGAATTTATATGACGGCTATACTGGCATACACCTTCCTAAACATGGAGCATGGTGTTCAGGTACACTTGGATGCAAATAGCAGACATTTCCGGCATATGCTGTGATATCATTTTGATTGGCATAGAGCAAACATCCTCAAACTGCGGCCCTCCAGCTGCTGGGAAACTACAACTCCCATCATGCATTTATATAATCTATAACAGTGGGCATGATGGGAGTTGTAGTTTCCCAGCAGCTGGAGGGCCGCAGTTTGAGGATGCCTGGTATAGAGCAAGGTATGTGCAGTACAAATTTCATTCTAATATGTTGAATAGTTTAAAAGTTTTTTCTTGCACCAAAGTGAGTGGAATAGCCATAACTTACCATAGTTAACAACATCCTCTTGATTACAGCATATTTAGACCCTACACAAAATTTGCTTTCATTCAAGGTTCAAATCATGTATTTTCTTACCTGTTCATTTATTGATTAGCTTTTACCAATTTCTTTTTTGGAGGGAACACAAAAAAAACATTCACAACTGTCCTTGTCTCTTATTAATCATCTGTTTTCCATGTGGTCAAAATAACATGTTTTAGTGTTTTTGCACAATAAATAGATGTTTATGGAATAAAAAGTTATTTTTGTGTCATCACATTCAGAGACCCTTATGAGTACTTTGTTTGTCACAGGATGACTTGTGTTTTTATTGGTTTCACTTAGGGTCTGATTTATTAAATAATGCTTATACTTTTTTATGGACGAATGGTAATGTAATGAACTGAGTGATAAAAATTGGTTTTACTTCTACAATTTAGTTGTATATTATATGGGACTCTTACAATTGTGAATGCCCCAAATTTTCAAATGAAATATAAAAAAATGAGCTTATTTGTAATATAAAAAGGGGTTACATTTTTTATTTATTTATCTTTTTTTGGGGGGGGGCACTTTTTCTGTGTCTTTCTTTTTTTATATAATTTCTTCTGTCTTTTATCTCACTAGGTGACTTTGAGTAGTGAGGGCCTGACAAAGCCCGGTGGTGAAACGTGCATTGGGGTTTCGCACCTCAGCTTTGGTCTGTATGCTTCACTTTCATTAACTACTGTTTACTCACTGTGTATGGTATTGTTACTGGTTATTACTTATTTATGCTTATCATTGTGTTTTCTTTGTAATGACTCTGTATATCCCTCTCTGAGCTTTCTGCCTGTTATTATTGTGATAATTTTCACACTTTTGGTGTTGATAATTTTTTTTTTTTTTGCGTACTACTCCTTCTCATGCTTTGTCCACAATACTGCCGTTTATATATGTATATTTATTTATAATTATATTTTTGGGGCCTTTTTGTGTATTTCTATTAATAAAATGTAGCTTTTATGATAGGATTTTTTTCTTTAGCGTTTTTTGAAGTTATGCTTGTATTATAAATATTCGTTTAAACAGCTAACTGGTCTCGCTGCTGCCTTTCCACCACTTACTGACTCCCTGATGATCTCCACTTTTGTGACCCATCTCGACATATCTTTGACTGAGGCAAGTTCCTGCTGTGGGCAATGATTAGCTGTGTGGGCACTTACTTTCATTTTCTATGTGTCCAGACTCGATTACAAAGTGGAGATCAGCAAAGACCCAATGAGTTATAGAACAGAGGGATAAGTAAACTGAATAATGTTTATTTTATTTTTTAATCCCATCTGCCCCTGTTTAAAAAATATTTATCCCCCTTAACAACTCTATAATGAAACACAGATTGGGATCCCTCAGGGGATCAGTATCAGGCCTTGTTTTATTTTAATATCATTGTGAAAGAGGACATATGGCATCTCCAGAAATATCTGTTTTAGTAAATACTAGCTTTCCCTGTGAAATTGGAACATCTCCTTTTATAACTCTGTGTTGTGCTGTTCCTCTGTTATTCCTCCTAGAAATGTATTACTGAATCTGTCACATGGGTGTTTCCATTCCAGTTCAAAGGATTGTGTCTCCACACACACTGACTCTGTCAGCACTGATTGGACAATGTCAGGCTGTGGAGGGATAAACGTCCAATTTGTAATACCCAGCTGACAAATTTAGTAATATATTTGTAGATGGAGTAACAGAGGAACAGCACAACACCGATTTATAGGAGAAGATTCTTCTTTACAGAAAGAACAGGTATTTACTAAAACACACATATCAGGAGACGTCACAGGTCCTCTTTAATGTAGATACTCCACAGATTAATATCCAAATATTTGTATAATTAGTTAGAGGGATAATTACAAAGTTGGAGGGGGTTGGTGGAAGTTAAATAGCAAACAGAGGACTCCAGCAACCACATAAAGTATCCTGGGCTTGAGTATAAGTATAAAACTTAGTATTTATTAAAGAGAACCTGTCAACTAGTTTATGCCCCCCTGGCTGAGGACAGCACAAGCTAGTGACAGACTACAGCATCTTACAGAATAAGGGACACAGCGCTGAAAACAGCATGTCTGACACTACCTACTGTCCTCAGCCAGGGGGGCATAAACTATGTGACAGGTTCTCTTTAAAGCATATTCAAATCCAGTAGGTGTCCAGTCCATATCAGAGTACAGATGGCTATGGGTTTGGTGTAAGTGGTAAATGACATTTAACAAGATAAATTTAAAGGGAGCCCTTTTATGCTACCCGCTCTGAGGACAAGGTGAAGCAGCCACCGCCACAATGATTTCAGGTGTGCCACTCACCTGTGCATGTGTTTTAGTTTTGCAGAACTAACAGTTCATTTGTTGTCATGTGATGCCAGGACTGTGAGGCAGGAGTTCAATACTCATTAGATGCAAACTCATCCTTCCACTGATTGACATTTTGCTCCCTACTAGTAGGAAAAAGGCTGTCAACCAGCAGCAGGTGGGTGGGTAGAGGTTGTAGGGAAAATACATATTACTATTACATACTAAATGGGCAACACTGGATAAAACTAACTTGCAAGAGAACCTGGGAATATTGATAAACACGAAACTAAACTGTAAAACCCAATTTCAGGTAGCTGCTGCCAAGGCCAATAAAATCATAGAATGCACATTGAATATTATATACACCTTATGATGACTTAATAACTATGTAATTAAAATATAAATGGACAGTCCCATGCTTTATTTATGTCTGAGGCTGTCATTTTAACTAGAAGATATCCAAATTGTCGAGAGTAAATGATGCACCATCAACATGGACTGTATCTTATTTACTATAGGATTCTTAGGACTATGAAATATGGAAATTTTAAACTGAAAAACTCACATTATCACAAGTCAGGAGGTTGTCGCTTCTATAGTGTAGCCACCCGCTGCCCTTTCCAAACGCAGTGTCACACTACCTTATGTAGTGTGACGTTTTGTTCAGGGAGGGCTGTGGGCAGCTATAGTGATGACGTTCTGTTCGAAACATCATCCTCTACTAGAGTATACACTAGAGAAGCGTCACCTGGCCTGCTGACTTTCACGCCTGCTCAGTAGACAATTAGCACATGCGCTAGTCAGCAGGCCAGCTGGCGCTTCTGTAGTGTATGCTCTAGTAAGGGATGAAGTTTCGAGCAGAACATCATCACTTACGGACATACATATACTAACAAAAATAAATATAAAAAACACCTCCAAAACATTGCACAATAATAAAGTCTATACATACAGTGTTGGCCATGGTGAACATAATTAATAAAAAAAAAGGACAACCCCTTTAACCCCTTAACGACCCTGGACGTATGAGTACGTCCCAGGGCCGCTAAGGGGCTTTGCAGGGGATCGCTCCGCGACCCCCCCGCACAGCCGGCGGGTGTTAGCGGCTAATCGCCGCTAACACGCGGCAGTAACAGCGCAGGCGGGTGGCTCCGCCCGCTGGCGCTGTTTAACCCGTCAGACACCGCGGCAAAGATGGCCGCGGCGTCTGACTGAATGACGATCGATGCCGCGCACCGATCGTTATGGACATCGGCATCAGCGCAGCTATGCTGCGCCGATCCGATGACCGGAGTCGGCGGTGGGGAGCCCTGTGAAGGCTCCTGTCACTTACATTTCCCGGTTTGCCCCACTTCCGGCCATAGACAGGAAGTGGGGAAACCACCATCTTTGTACACTCTAATGAATTGCCTATGCAATGCATTAGGCTGTATTAACAATCGCGCCCCCTAGTGGTCAAGCACCATAGGGGGACTAAATGTTACAGTGAAAAAAAATAAAAAATAAAGTTTTAAAGTACAAAAAAAAAGTATTAAAAGTTCAAATCACCCCCATTTCCCCACTTTACAAATAAAATCATTAAAATAATAAAAAAGTTACACATATTTGGTATCGCCGCTTCCGAAGAAGTCCGCTCTATAAAAATATAACATCATTTATCCCGTACGCTCAACACCGTAGAAGAAAAAAAATTCCAAACGCCAAAATTGCATTTTTTTGGTCATTTTACGTCACTCAAAAAATGGAATAAAATGATCAAAAAAGTCGCATTCATTCCAACTGCTAGCGATAAAAAGTACACTTCAGCCTGCAAAAAATGCCCCCTCACTGACATCCGTAGGTGTTAGTACAAAAAAGTTATTGGTCGCACAAGATGGCGCCGTGGCGCAAATTTCAAAAATAGAAAATGTTTGGAATTTTTTTACGGTACCAAAACATAACAGAAACCCTACATGTTTGGTATTGCCGGATGTGTAACAACCTGTAAAATACAGATAACACATTATATTTACCGAAGATTGAATGCCGTAAAAGCAAAACACCCAAAAACATGGCGAAAATACATTTTTTTTCACAATTTGTCCCACTTGGATTTTTTTTTGCGGTTTCCCAGTATATTCTATAGTATAGTGAATAACACCATTAGAAAGTACATCTTGTCCTGCAAAATAAAAGCCCTCATGTGTCTGTGTAGGTGGAAAAATAAAAAAGTTATGGCTTTCAGAAGGCGAGGAGGGAAAAACAAACGTGTCACCAAAAAAAAAACGCCGGGTCCTTAAGGGGTTAAGGTTGAGATTCCCTTTAAGAATTACCAAAAGTAACCAGTTTAGAGAAAAAGAATAAATTATGCTTTACAAAAGTGATTTAAAACTTGAGTATGTTTTCCACATGGACAACATGCAGGCATTTCCACTACAGGCAATATATTTGACTTCCAGCTGTTCATACAAGATGTACTTGCCTGAAACAATGTGGGACATGCTTGCTTTATGCATTGTGGGTTTTTTATTCCTTTATTTTTTAATGTGCTGCCAAAAATAATTGTGTTTAAAAGAAGAGACACTGTTTAGACATTTGGCGTATTAGGAAAGCAATATAATACATGTGTTATTTATATAATCAAAGTGAGATGATGTCCCTTTATTTTATATAACACCAACATATTCTGCAGAGTTGTTCTGAAAATGTATTCACTAATATAAGTCCCTATTCCTGGGGCTCACAATTCGATTACCCCATTTAAGGCACATACAAACTAGAGTCCGTTTCAAAATGCTTTAGGTGTGTGAAAGGAAACCCAAGCACCTAGAAGAAACCTACTCAGGCATGACTTATGTTGTACTATTACTTACACAGTTACATAATTAGTGCACCAAGTTCAATTAAGGGCAGGGAGAAGATGTGGATGTAAGAGAGTAATGTAGGTAATTTTAAAACTCAGTCCCCTTATTGATCTATAAACACTGAACCCATAAGGCATGAACCAATTTGCCTTTATTTAAAACATTTTGCCCTTCAATCCCAAGTGGAGATCAGAATAGATTAGCATTTAAAACTAAAATTGTATGGGGCTACATATGTGTTCTTATTATTTTGTTGTGAGTAATTGTCTAAGTCTTTCCTGAAACCCTCAACTATTCCTGCTGTGACCTTCTCCTGAGGTGGCTATTCCACAGTTTCACGGTTCTCATCTTGTCAACTCTGGAGATTGAACCTTTTTTCTTTAGCGCCCCCTTGTCTTTTGAGTGGGTTGTACATGAAATTGCTTTTCGCCATACTTTCTGTAGGGGCCATTTATGTACAAATTAATCATGTATTACTTTAGAAGTAAGTTGAATTTTTGTAACCTTGCCTGAAAACTAAAATCCTCTATACCCCTTATCAGATTAGTTAGTCATCTTAGTACCTTCTCCACCTTCATGGCCTCCTGTGTATAAACTGTTGCCCAGACCTTTAACTGCATATTCCTGATGTGGCTGCACCAATGCTTTGTAGAGTGGTAGTATTATGTCCCTGTCCTGCGAGTCCATGCCTCTTTTTCAGATGACATCATACTGCAGGCCTTAGAGGCAGCTGATTGACACTACATGCTGTTATGTAATCTATGATCTACAGGTACACCCAGATCCTTCTCAACCAATTATTATGGAAGATCATTCAGTGTAAGAGTCATTTACTTCCACTCTTTCAGTATGATCTGATCCAATTATAAACTTTTCTTTCTAAACTCTGGAGACTTTAATTACCCAACAGCCACTTATAAGGGACATCGTTAAACACTCTTGCAAAGTCTAAAAATGCTACATCCATAGCTGCTCCGCTATCCAGACCTCTACTCACCTCTTCAGATCAGGTTGGTCTGACAACTGCTGTCCTTAGTAAAACCATGCTGGTAATCACTTATAATATTATATTCAGCGAAAAATTCCTGTATATAGTCCCTTATGAGCCCCTCAAAAAGTTTCCCTGCAATAGATGTTAACCTTACCGGTCTATAATTACCTGGGCAAGACCTAGAGCCCTTTCTGAAGATGAGAACCACATGAGGCCACATGAGGCCAAGAGGAAGCGCAGTTAGGCACGATATGGCTGTTACCTTGAAAGAGTGTACCCATTGTGTTGTTCCTCCATAGAATAAGTTGCCGAAGTAATTTATTTAACTTACCATATACACTCGAGTATAAGCCGAGTTTTTCAGCGCAAAAAATGTGCTGAAAAATCCAACCTCGGCTTATACTCGAGTCACTTCCATGGCCCGGGCGCTGTCGGCGATCTCTTCCCCTGTATGCGACTCCTCCGGAACGCATAAAGCAGAAGATACCACTGCTGGGCAGAGAGCGAGCGCTCCCTGCTCCGCAGTGGACTCCGGGCGGCCGCTGACTGGCGGCTGCCCGGAGTTTCCGGCACAGGCAGCGTGTATCATCACGCTGCGTCCGCAGCCTGAGGACATCACCCGCCTGTGTCGGCAAGAGGAAGGAGTGGAGCGCCGGGGGCGAAGTGGCGAGGAGGCCTATAGCTACCTATGGGGACATGACTGCCTATAGCTACCTATGGGGACATAAACCTGCCTATAACTACTTATGGGGACATAAACCTGTCTATAACTACTTATGAGGACATAAACCGGTCTACAACTACTTATGGGAACATAAACCTGTCTATAACTGCCTATGGGGACATGCCTGCCTATAGCTACCTATGAGGGACATATACCTGCCTATGTAATTTTATTGGTATCTATTTTTATTTATGAAATTTACCAGTAGCCGCTGCATTTTCCACCCTAGGCTTATACTCGAGTCAATAAGTTTTCCCGTTCTTTTGTGGCAAAAGTAGGTGCCTCGGCTTATACTCGGGTCGGCTTATACTCGCGTATATACGGTACCTTAAACCATTTCTATATACATCAATTATGTACATTAATTGATGTATTAAAGGGGTTGTCTCACTATAACGATTCATCTTACCTCAGTCCTGTTTTCTGTTTCAATATTGAATTGAGTGTTTACCGGCTTTACTGGCCTGCAGTGACGAGCTGCTGAGGACACCAGGTCTGTAGCTATAGCAACTGCCACTGCTGGCAACCTAGCAGGAGAGACCAAACAGGTTTGTAGCTATAGCGATCTGAGGTGCTGTTGCAGCCCCTACAAGAGGGGATACAGTATCTAGTAACAGGTAAGACACTGGTAATGGACATATATTTCAAAGTGACTTGTTTTTGCAAGATTTTTAACATAAAAAGCAATCAATGTAGTGAGACAACCCCTTTAACAGTACTGGCCATGATTACATCAGCACTGGCTCCACCTACATGAGCAATGGCTCCGCCTACATGAACTCTGGCTCCGCCTGCATCAGCAGCTACTTTCTCCTATTTTGTATATATAGTGCTAAAGAACCTACTCAGTCGCTCTGCCTTCTTTTTATCCCTAGTGATCAACTCCCTATTACTGTTACTAGGAGTCCTAAATGCTTGTTTACTTTGCATTTATATATTTAAACAATTTTGGGGGGATTTTCTTTTTTCCCTGTCTCTCACTGCTTACCTTATTTTTGTATTTTAGCTGATTTTATAACCCTTTTATAAGCTGTTTTTAGTGTCCAAAGGCTAAATTTGATCCCTCCGCCCATTTTTGCGAATTATTGCCTTGTGTACAGAAGCCATAGGCCATATGTATTAATTTCAGGCAGTTCTACATGTTAGCTGTAGGAATACATTTTTCAGTATAATTTACCAAAGTAGATTTAAAGTACTCCCATTTAGCTTCTGTGTCGCTATTTAACCATATCTGCTCCCAGTCTATGTCTTGAAGTAAGTAAAACAGTAAAATTACTAAAAGACAACTATATAAACCTGCAAGCTTTCAAAATCTATTAGGTCTCTTCATCAGGCTGTAGGAAGTACATTAATTCTGCATATTATTTACAGTTTCAATTATTATTTTAAGTAATCATGGAGGATTGTAATTTCAAATGGTGTTTAGCAACATAAGGTATTCTTTGTATGCTTCTTATATGTATCGTATTTCATCACCTTGTAATGGGTTCTATGAGTCACTCGAGGATCATATAGTTTATAACTACTTTTATCTATTTTAATGTTTTATTGTTTAACCCTAATGTACGGGGTGAGTATGTAGACAGATATAAAATGTAACTTTATTGGAGCCTTATGGGAATAACGAAGAGATTTGATTGGAGAGAAAATACATTTTTTGAGTTAATGAATTTGTGATCACCATATTTATAAGCATATTCCAATATGTTTTCCCATATTGTTGCGTTATTTCTTTTTTTGTTAGAATTCCATTGCTTTTTTACGGTCAAAATAGTATAGGATGTTGTGCTATTCTATACAGTATATGATAGATTGTAAGCCCTCGCGGGTAGGGTCCTCTCTCCCTCTGTCGTGCCAATTGTCATTATCACTTATCACTGTACTCGTTTGACTTATGTAATGTATGTAACCCCCTAGAATGTACAGCGCCCTGGAATCAATGGCGCTTTAAAATAAATAATAATAATAATAATATAAAACCTTATGGCCCCAACATCAGTCACAGATCTTGTAATAGCAGTAGTCATGACAGCATGAAAATAGTCTTAGGAATCAGTGTGTTTTTAGTTGATTTACAAGCTTGAGCTTGAAACATAACAAGAAGAATTTTCTGTTTCTTTCCTGCTTAATGCTGCTTGCGTCCAATGAGTTTAGATTCATGCAGTGAGTACTCTCTGCTCTGTTTCCTGGCAGTGGTGCTCATCATTGCTGTCAGGGTCCCTAAGTTCCTTCTCAGGGTGCACATGTGCTGGTTCCCATGCATTTAAAGGGGTTGTCTCACTACATTCATCGATTCATCCTCCCTCAGTCCAGTTTTCTCGGTTTCATTTTTTAATTCAGAGGCGTGTCTACTGGCTTCTGCTGATTACTACTGGCCTGCAGTGATGAGCTGCTGAGGACACCAGGTCTGTAGCTACAGCAACCAGCACTGGCAGCCTATCAGGTGAGATCAAACAGGTCTGTAGCTATAGTGACCTAAGGAGCTGATGCGGCCCATACAAGAGGGGATATCTCAGAATAGGCAGGACACTGTTAATGGACATATATAGCAAAGTGACTTGTTTTTGCAAGATCTTTAACATAAAAAGCAATCCTTGTAGTGAGACAACCCCTTTAAGAGCCAGCGAGCGATCCTGTTTAGCTTCCTCTACCAATGTTCATAAACCATATGGTATTTAACAGTACTCCCCTATTCCACCTGTTGCCTATCCAATAATTTACCTAAGTGCAAGTGAACAAGGTGAATTCTGTAAATGTTTTAAGGTTCTGACCTGACTTGTTTTCTGACTATTCTCCATTATTACTGCCCTCTCTGACCTTCTTCCTGTTACCTGCATTGCCTGTGGGACTTTACCTTTTTCTACTACACTGTGCCTAATAAGCAGACACTACGCTGAGGGTAACAGAGTGAGAGTTGCCTGCGGCACAGTCAATCCATGTACAGAGGTTTATAGGTGAAGATCAAGTATTTCTTTGTCGTAACCCTACCCCATATCCATTTTGGTCCCCACAATTTCTAGGTAGGCCTACACAGTATGAGGTTTCACAAAGTAGGTTACCAGTTATTTATGTAATCTACTAAATGAAAACTAAATATTGACTACCCAATCTTAGTGCTATATACCATGCTTACAATTGTGTATACATATTTACACCTCTACTACTAGTGCACTGCTGAGAATTGTGTTATTGTTAGTTATTTTGTACTGTTTAACACCATATTGCAGTACTTATGCCATTTACCCAGAGTTCAAGCACCTCTGACACTAAGTGACATCATCGCTTCAGTAGTGTCACAGTTCCCTTGTACGTGTCAGCGTTCCCTGGTTGATGACATTAGGAATAGTGTTCCTAGACTGTCATCCTGCAGGAGGAGGAGGCATCAGTTACAAATAACCATTAGAGCCTTGCATCCAATATAGTAGAGGATGTTGTAAAACTGGATGCACCGCTGCACTACTCCTCTAGGTGGGGTTGAGTACTATCCATATTTCCCTTTGGTGCTAGAGAGCAGTGTGTACTGTATAGCAACTGCATAAGTGACCATAAGACCTACTGTGAGACTTTGCAGAGGTATGGTTCTATTTAGCCACATAGAAGCACACCGATAGAAGAAGAAGGGATCATTTCTAAAGGTGACCATGTCAGTGACAGATCTGAATCCAAGTCTGTAGTAATCCTCCCACATCAAGTAGTAAACAATGCAAGTAGTAGGGTGTACATACAAATTTACTGACAAGTTGAACTGTGTTTTGTTGAACAGGGTAAAGTGCTACTCTTGAGTGTCTTCAACATTCCAGTGGGAAAGTATCCTGCCCTTTACAAATTAATATCTGTGCTCACTATCCAGTAGATTTTAAGTTATCACCAGAAACGAACAAAATTGTCTGGATTTGCCAACAAAAATCTAGTTTTTGTCCACCTTGAAAGGGTATTTCTGTTATAAACATTTATGGCGCATCTACAGAATCCCACCTCTATGACCCTCATATACCTGGAGAAGGGAAGTCCCTATTCGCTGACTCAGTCCAGCCACTCTCCCCGTTGAAGAGATGGTCACTTTTGTATGCAGCTATCTCCTTAGGGCTTGTCCACACTGCAGGTTTTCAGTCGGATTTACAGATGGTTTTCGGATTTGAAAACTATAAACTGAATGTCAACATTTTACATTGACTTAAATAGAAAATCCGTGCAGCAGTCCACACTGAACGGATTTTCTGCCGCCGATACTCCTAAAAACTTACAGTAAAACATGTCCAATCTTTCGACCAATTTTTGGACGGAACATGAACATATCAGTGGTTCAGGGGGACGGACAAATCCGCAAACCGCGGACAGAACCACCCCCAAAACCACGTACAAGATGTCAAAATACCGGCCGGATTCTTTAATCAGAATCTATCCGGTATTTGCTTACAGCCGCGTGGACGCACCCTTAAAGTCTATTAGAACTACAGAAAGAGCCAAGTAACCAGCATTTGGGATGGTAATGAGAATACTATTTTAATACCTAAAATAATAAGAAACCCTTATTACATAATCGCTCCAAAGTTCTGCTGTAAAGTATATTTTATGGCCAATTCTAAATATTTTATCAAAAATTAACATTTCATTATTTTTAATATTTTTATTTAATAGTGATAAAAACTTTATCTGAAGAAATTCAGGTAATTTAAAAACAGAATATTAACGATCATGTTTGTATGTCGTGACTTGGTGTAGTCAAAACAGCTTAGACGTTAGGGATAGCATTCCTGGTCAATTACTGTGATCAGTCACTTGTTACCACCATAATAAAAGTGGTTCCTCCAGATGAACCTGCTCCTTGAATGATGTGTCTTCTATGCTGGATCTGCACAAGCAGACATTCCTGAGTATAGACAGGTATTGTACAGCCACACAGGCGCAGGGTGTGTTTTCACCACCATCTAAAATAATATTGTCTGACTACAACATTAACTGCACCTACGCCTTTCTTTTTTTTCCTTGTGGTTTCTGCCTGCTTTATGACTATAATCCATGTATATATATGTCAGGAAGCATTAACAATGTTGCTGGGTCATTTTGTCTACATGAGCACTTTAATTAAATAGAGAGACAGGAGACACTTTATTTTGTAATATAACATGCAAAATATGTATGTAGTAAAATTACTTATAAATGGACATATTACCTCCATTAGCTCTATTAAAGAGATGTAGCTTAAAGGGGTTTTATCGTCACAAAGATCAAGTCTCAGATTATGGGGACAGTAAAAATAAGCACTTTTGTAATTGGGTTGCATTACCTCTGTCACTTGGTTTAGCAGATATCAGCTTCTCTGTAAATCTGTATTCTGTTTTTGCTGTTGCTTTGTTGCTGGTCAAAACGCCCCCTGGTCAATTCCCTAGACACGCCCCCTGCACTGTGATTGGCTGGCTGACATTTCATTCAGCCTGTTGGGATAGCCCCTAGACAGGAAACGCCCCAGCCACGCCCCCTGCACTGTGATTGGCTGCCTGCACACTCTGTGTTTACTCCCCTCTGAGCTGTTAAAATCGATAGTGAAACCAAGGTCTGCTGCCTCTATGTACAACTCCCAGCTACAGGTGAAGGATCTGGGCAATGAATGCCTGTTTAAATGGCTTTTGCCAAGAGGTTAATTCACCTCCTCACAGGTCCAGTCCTTAAGCTGCTACTTGGAAAAGAAGGCGTTCTGTTCCTCAGATCGAATGCAAGCCCCGCCTCCTTATGACGTCATCATCTGTAGTGTATAACGTAAGGATTCAACACTTTGTCTGTATAAGCTGCTTGTGTAGTGCAGTGCTTAGGTGATCAGCCCTGCAAGACAGAGGTTGGGAGTTCAAGCCCCATCAGTATTTTTTTTTTTTTATAAATTGTTTCACATATGTAAAGATATGAAAATATATGTGTGAACATCTATAATTTTATTTATATACACATACATAACTCCCCTATATAGTGTTACATCCTCACAGTAGTCACACCGAGCACTTCCAACATATGTGATACAATGCATATATTCTGGGGGATGAGAAATGATATAGGGGAGCTATGTATGTGTATATATATCATTATAGAGATTGACATATATATTTTAGGTCTCTACATATGTGTAGAATTTAGGGGGGAAAAAAATATATACTCTGTGAGGGACTAGAACTCCAAGCCCCTTCCTTGTAAAGCCAACACTCTACCACTACTCTACCAGGCCAAGTTATTACAGGTTGAGCAGGATCTTGTCTCAAAGCTGAGTGCTTCTCCCCCCATTTTCACTCACATGTCACTGACAGGAAGCAGAGATCTTTACTTGAAGCTGACATTTGTCCTTGTAGTTGAGTAAAGATTTCTGCCTGTTGTCAGTACAATTTGGGTGAACACCACTAGAAGTGAAAGCTGCCGGCTTTCAGTGTAATTTGTGTGATAAGAGATATAACAGGTGCTTGTGGAGCTTGTGGAGCCTGAAGGCTGCAGACATAAGCAGGCAGGAGGCTACAGAGCTGTTATATCCAGACAACCTTCTGCATCCCCTGCTTTATAGAAAATGATGATGTCACAGGTCTTCAGTGAGGATAGACACGCCTCCTGGGAGGAGAGACACGCCTGCTGACAGGAGAGACACGCCCCTGGATTGCAAACTCAATCTGAGAAAATTAACTGAACAGCACGAGCAGCTCAAACGATAACACCCCTTTAAGGCTTTTGGGTCTCAATGTAAAACTAACATTGCTCTTCAATTTGAAGTACTGGTGTCTGCTTTTGTGTCCTCAGGAACCACAGCCCAAGTGAAACTGCTACCTCTCTATACCCTATAGCTATAGCATTATATTTTACTTATGTCCTTTATCACATTCTTGTAGATTGTAAGCTATTTTTGAAAGGAACCTCTCCCTCTGTACCAGTTTGTCTCTTTTTTAGTTACTAGTTATTGTACAGTGGTCCCTCAAGTTACATTGGCCTCAGGATACAAGATTTTCAGTATGCAATGGTCTTGGATATTGTATGTTGAGTGTGGTTTCAACATACAATGTCACAGACACTGATCCAGCCAAGTGTCATGAATATTTTACTTGTATACAGTACTGTGTTAGTGAAAAACATGCAATGATTGGTGGTCTAGTATCGCCTCTCTACAGTAAAGTGTAGTACCACTTGTTCTGTACTTCTCTTTACATGAGCCAGGATGAGCAACTCATTGGATCACTAGGTGAGGGTCCCGTTTTCTTTTTTCCAGCTTCCAGAAGCTCTTTCTGGTTGTTATATGTAACAGCTTGCTTTATTTATATTAGTTATCCGCTTAATTATCTTTAATCTTCATGTTGGGGTCACATTTTGGGCCTCAGAACCAGTTAACAATTTTCCATAAAGTTATGGTTTCAACATAAAATGGTCGTCCTGGAACCAATTTTCCCGTAATTAAGAAATAGTAATAATATTCTATAAAACAGTGTGGCTATATGTGGTTCTAACCTATGAAACCACAGATGTCATAACATTACTGAAAAATACAAAACGAATAGGTGTGCTTCACGGAAAAGTATCAATTGGCAGATTGATGGTCCAAAAAGTCTTCTTAAAGGTTCACCTTTTGAGTTTGTAAAAAGCACAGGAAAGGATGTGTTAAGCCAGCTCCTGACCAGACGGTTTACTCCTTCCTGACCAGGATCATTTTCCTTTTTCTTAGTACACGCAGGTTTGAAAGCTATAATGCTTTTCACAATCCGTTATACTACAAATTTTTTCACATTTTTTACGTTATACTTAAGGTGGTGCTAAAGTATGTTTTATTATTGTGTCACTTTTCAGTCGTGGATATATACATATAGATATAGTTTTAGTGCCGTCGGGGTGGATCTGTGGTTTGGGCTGTCAATATTTTTATTATTATTATTTTTGTGTGTTTTTTTTTTTTTTTTTAACTTTTTTTTAAATTGTAGTAATTGTGCCCCCCATAAAGTCAGACTTTTGGGGTCATTTTTAGTTTTTGTTTTCTGATTTCCCCTGTAACTGGGGCTGATACATAAGCTCTGGTTACAGGCAAAATACAGAGGAAATTCAGTCCCCAACCCTTAACTCACTGCAGAGCTGATCTGGGTCCAATAAGACCCAGCAGCATGTGTAAGTTTTCCTCAGGAAGACCTGGTTACAACCACAAGAAATGCGTAGTCCAGTTCTTGTCCTTTTTTTATATTCTGTGATTCTATGTAGTGATAGTTTTGTGCCATGAGCAGTGTTTTTTAATGTTTTATTGGAGATACTTGTTACATCAAATTACAGCTATTTAAGTGTCTACTTTTTATCTGTACTAGCTCAGAGCCAACAGACACTACTCAGTTACATTAGTCCCTTTGCGCTAGAACACACTTTTTAAATCTGTTACAATCTCTAAACAATAGTTTTAGAAGTTCCTATCGATTCCTTCCCAGTGAAGAGGTAACTAATGGTGACAGCCTGCTCTCTACTTTCGCAGCTGCACATTTAGTGTACAACTGCACTCTCTGGACATTTTAAAACCTCTGTGCAGAGTTAGTTGTCAATCGGCAAGACGTATGTAGTCAACAGGCGGTCGGCATCTAGTTAAATGGGTTGTCTCACAATTAAATATTCATTTACTTAGATCACCAAAAACATCGCACATTTTCACTTGTATTAATGAACAAATAAGGTCCTGTGTCTAGATCTTGCTGTTACAAAGTAGTTGTGCCACGGTACCTGCTTGCTGTTCATCTGATTCCCACTCTGTACGTCCACCTAAGAGGTCCAGTGTTATCAAAAATCTTTTGTAGAGTATTGTACCTGTGGAAAGTCCTTTGCATATTGCAATGATTGTAAATTTTAACCGGGAATTGACCTCCCTATTTTATAAGTAGAAGGTGAGTAAATCATTTTCTTTTTCCTTTCTCCTCAGAATGAGACTACTACAATAACAGTGTATTGTTCCCTCTATAGCGTATCACTGGCAGTGGACACCAGTTTCAGAACCATTTTATTAGCTTCTAGGTGAGACATTTGCCAATACTGTCAATCCACATTGTAGAAATGAAGTATCCACCATTACTATTAATTGCTAATAAATGTAAGAATTAATGCAGTTTTATCAAAAATATAAGTACCTAATGCTTAAGCAGGCTTTCCAATACTTTTAGAAGCTTGCTAACTGCCCCTCATTGAGCTAAACTAAAAAATAAGCTGGTACTTATATTTTAAAAGGGGTGTCTCACTACATTGATTCATCTTACCTCAGTCCTGTTTTCTTGGTTTCATTTTTAATTCAGAGGTGTGTTTACTGGCTTCTAGTAGGCTGCAGTAGAAGCCAGGTCTGTAGCTATAGCAACCAGTGCTGGCAGCCCATACAAGAGGGGATATCTCAGAATAATGGACACATATTACAAAGTGACTTATTTTTGCAAGATCTTTAACATAATAAGCAATCCTTGTAGTGAGACAACCTCTTTAAGTCTCCGATGTTTCAGTGCCACCAGAGCTCCAGTGTCCTCCCCAACTGGTCCTTTACAGATTCATATGACTGTGAGCCAATCACTAGCATTAATGGGCATATATGTGCATGTAAAGCATGTGACCACTGAGGCCATCACATGATTGCTGAAGCCAGTGATTGACTCAGGGTCATGATGTCATGGGTTAGGGACCAGCATGGGACACTGGAGCTCTGTCACTGGAATGGCAGTGATAGTATAGGTAATATTTGTCATTTTTAAACTACCAAATCAATCCTTCTGCTATAAAAGATTGAGGATCCATTTTTCTCTAAACTATTTCATTTGTTTTTGACATATCATGAAAGTCAGGTTTCCTTGCATTGGATATGCAAGAACAAATATTACTTTCTCACAATAAAAGTACCTGAAAAGCACACTGGCCACCTCTGAAGATGTGTTCAGATTAAAGAGTAGGCTATTTGGTGAGCCATTCATGTCATAACATATTACATTATATTATTGTAATTGCTTCCTTTAGTTGTGGGAGTAGGCCAACAATAACATGCAGGACTTGGGGAATTCCAATTTCCCTGCAGTTTCCCTGTAATATGTTTTTTTCAATTTGATATTAGTAAACTGTTGTGAAGGTCATGAAGGTCTAATTATATGGAACTTAAAAAGGGCAACTTCCCTTAGAAACGAGGACATATTTAAACACCCTTTATTTAAGTACCTATAAAAGGACATTTGAGCAATATAAATTGACATGTCTCTGTATTGTTGAATGACTAGGTAGAATTCCCTTTCAGAGGGCTAAATAAGTGACAACTTCTATGGGAAAAGTAAAAGTAGCAGTAAGAAGTTGTCAAATATAGAAATGTAAGAGATTTTTTTTTAAACTGTTTAACAACTTGGCAGTACAAAATAACTAACAGTAGGTACAGGTGTTTGTTATTTTGGGTGGCACTGATCTACAAAGTCTTATTTTCTAGAAGTTGCTGTCACAAGAAGTCGACAACCTAGTTCTCATTGTGCCGTTGTCAAATTCATATAAGGATGTACATATGCACATATATATGTGAAGACTCACAGTGGACATCAGGTTGATTTCAGAAGCAAAATTCTCTATTTTGGTTAAAACATATAAGTTTTTATAGATGCTGGTTTAGAGGCGTGACAATATTAAAATATTCAATACATCATCACACTTTTGATTATAAATCGCTATATAATTGCTTACTTTAATTAATATACTTTTGCATAAGTGGTGACCTTTATATTGTCTCTGTGTTTGTTACACTGATGATTGTTTTGCAGTATATAACCTTGCAAATCAGTCCATTTTAATAAGTATTTAGCATATTGTCAGTGGTAGCTACCGTAATTAATCTGAAGGGCATCTTGACATTTCACAGAAGATGTTGAGAAATAAGTAATGGCATGGTACAGTAAACATCCCTGAAAATCAATATCTAGTTCAAGATGGCGGCCCCGGCATGGAGGGTAGGTAAATGATGGTACAACTAGATGTAGAATATACAGTGGGGAAGAAAAGTATTTAGTCAGCCACCAATTGTGCAAGTTCTCCCACTTAAAAAGATTAGAAAGGTCTGTAATTGACATCATAGGTAGACCTCAACTATGAAAGACAAAATGAGAAAACAAATCCAGAAAATCACATTGTCTGATTTGGAAAGAATTTATTTACAAATTATGGTGGAAAATAAGTATTTGGTCAATAACAAAAGTTCATCTCAATACTTTGTTATATATCCTTTGTTGGCAATGACAGAGGTCAAACGTTTTCTGTAAGTCTTCACAAGGTTGGCACACACTGTTGCTGGTATGTTGGCCCATTTCTCCATGCAGATCTCCTATAGAGCAGTGATGTTTTGGGGCTATCGCTGGGCAACACGGACTTTCAACTCCCTCCAAAAGTTTTCTATGGGGTTGGAGACTGGCTAGGCTACTCCAGGACCTTGAAATGCTTCTTACGAAGCCACTCCTTCGTTGCCCTGGAGATGTGCTTGGGATCATTGTCATGCTGAAAGATCCAGTCACGTTTCATCTTCAATGCCCTTGCTGATGGAAGGAGGTTTGCACTCAAAATCTCACGATAGATGGCCCCATTCATTCTTTCATGTACACGATCAGTCGTCCTGGTCCCTTTGCAAAAAAGCAGCCCCAAAGCCCCATGCTTCACAGTAGGTATGGTGTTCTTTGGATTCAACTCAGCATTCTCTCTCCTCCAAACACGATAAGTTGTGTTCCACCAAACAGCTCTACTTTGGTTTCATCTGACCATATGACATTCTCCCAATACTCTTCTGGATCATCCAAATGCTCTCTAGCAAACTTCAGATGGACCAGACATGGACTGGCTTAAGCAGGGGGACATGTCTGACACTGCAGGATCTGAGTCCCTGGCGGCAGGGCCGGACTGGGAATAAAAATCAGCCCTGGCACAAAGCCCCCACCAGCCCACATACAATATCCACTTACAAAATTCCCCTTGTTCTCGCACCTCGCCACTTTCTAAAATAAACTACACCATGAAGGTGCTTTCACACGGAGCGTTTTTGGTGCATTTATGTGTTTTTGGTGCGTTTTTGTGCAGAAAGGCAGAGCAGTTAATGCTGTACATTTCTGCACAAAAAAAAAAACGCATCAAAAAATGCACCAAAACCGCTCCGTGTGAGAGCTCCCTACATACAAGCAAGAAAGAAAGTGGTGCAGAGAAACCCCTCATCACAGAGTCAGGTGTGCACTTGCTTTACAATCCGGGACAAGCCCACACTGACACTACATAAGCACCAACATAACCTACAACCCCACCAATCACATCACCAGTAGTCAGGTCACCATCACATGAATACAGCACTGACTCAACACAGAAGTAAACTTACCCCTGACAGCAGGGACTCACAGGAGACATCATCATGATGGGAGTTGTTCTCTTCTCCTTTTCTTCTTCTGGCCCAAACCTCCATGACATCTTCTCTGATGAGTCGTTCCCTTCCATTTCTTTCTCTGTCCGGTACAGCATGCAGTGTCTTCTTCTAGTGGCCACTACTCGTCCCTGTAGAATTTACCACAAATACATCTTAGACTCCTCTCTCTTCCAGCACTTTCCTATCAATTCCCCAAACAGCATATGTTAGACGCGAAAAATTAGAAATTAAAAAATGTCAGATAAAAAAAATGAAGTGACCCTCATTAGCTAGGTAAAAAGGGCCTTCCTCCATTAATTTGGTAGGTAGACAGGGCCTACCCCAGTAACTAGCCAGGTTAGCTGGAGCTGTCCCCAGTAATCAGCCATGTAGGGCCAGGGGCAGTAATTAGCAGTCAGGGCCAGTAAGTAGGCAGGCAGGGGCAGTCTATAGCCTGGCAGGGCATCATATAGGTAGGCAGGGGCAGTCTATAGCCAGGCAGGGCATTATATAGGTAGGCAGGGGCAGTCTATAGCCAGGCAGGGGCAGTCTATAGCGAGGCAGGACCAGGGGGGTCTAGAGGGGGCCAGGCAGGACCAGGGGGGTCTCAAGAGGGCCAGGCAGGGCCAGGGGGTAGAGAGAGGGCCAGGCAGGGCCAGGGGGTATACAGAGGGCCAGGCAGGGCCAGGGGGGTATACAGAGGGCAAGGCAGGGCCGGGGGGTATAGAGAGGGCCAGGCAGGGCCAGGGGGGTAGACAGCGGGCCAGGCAGGGCCAGGGGGGTATACAGAGGGCCAGGCAGGTCCAGGGGGGTATATAGCGCCAGGCAGGGCCAGGGGGTATACAGTGGGCCAGGGGGGTATACAGAGGGCCAGGCAGGGCCAGAGGGGTATACAGAGGGCCAGGCAGGGCCAGGGGGGTATACAGAGGGCCAGGCAGGGCCAGGGGGTATATAGCGCCAGGCAGGGCCAGGGGGGTATATAGCGCCAGGCAGGGCCACGGGGGTATACAGAGGGCCAGGGGTATACAGAGGGCCAGGCAGGGCCAGGGGGGTATATAGCGCCAGGCAGGGCCAGGGGGGTATATAGCCAGCAGGGGCAGTAAGTAGTTAATAAAATAAGACAGAACGTACTTACCTGCTGGCTTTCCCGCCTCGTCTCCACGTCCGTCCGGAGCGGCCGCTCACTCCCGGGTGCGGGCCGAGGAACAGGCGCGCGATGACGTCATCACATCGCGCGCCTGCCCCGTGGCCTCCTGGGAGCTGAACAGACGGGATCAATAGATCCCAGATGTTCAGCCTCGGCTGCTGCCTGCACGGCGCGGTGCAGGCGGCGGCCATGATGGCTGCATGGTTGGGTCAGTGACCCGGCCGTGCAGCGAGGGGGGCCTCTTGGCCCCCTGGCACAGGGGTCCGGTCGAATATGCGACCATTGCGGGGGGGGGGAAACACCGGCCCCCTCGGCGGGCGCTCCGAGCCGGCCCTGCGGCCCAGGCCCCAGCGGCCCGCCGGGCAAGTGCCCGGTTTGCCCTATGGCCAGTCCGGGCCTGCCTGGCGGCATAGTGTGTAACTGATGGTAGCCTTTGTTACGTTGGTCCCAGCTCTCTGCAGGTCATTCACTGTCTCCCTGGAGGTTCTGGGATTTTTGCTCGCCGTTCTTGTCATCATTTTTGACCCCAAGGGTTGAGATCTTGCGTGGAGCCCCAGATCGAGGGAGATTATCAGTGGTCTTGCATGTCTTCCATTTTCCAATTATTGCTCCCTCAGTTGATTTCTTCACACCAAGCTGCTTACCTATTGCAGAATCAGTCTTCCCAGCCTGTTACAGGGCTACAGTTTTGTTTCTGGTGTCCTTTAACAGTACTTTGGTCTTCACCATAGTGGAGTTTTGAGTGTGACTGTTTGAGGTTTTGGAAAGGTGTCTTTTTTTCTGATAACAAGTTCAAACAGGTAATGAGTGGAGGACAGAGGACAAAGATATGACACCACCAAAGATATGACACTTTGATAATATGTAAAATAGTCAGTGTACAGCTTGTATAACAGTGTAAATTTGGTGTGCCCTCAAAATAATTAAACACATAGCCAGGGGCGTCGCTAGGCTGTCTTATTCGGGGCTCGGGCCCTGAATAAAACCCCCTGTGCCCCGAGTCTCCCGGGCTCCAGGCCGCTGCCGTGGGCTTGGAGCACCGACTGGCCCTTCAGCTGCATGTGCGTCCGCTGGACGCACATGCAGCTGAGGGCTTCTGCGGGGCAGAGAGCGAGTGCTCCCTGCCCCGCAGACAGTGTCGGACCCGCAGGTCCGACACAGCGGGGCCGCCGGGTCCTCACAGCGCTGAGGACCCGCTGCGGCCCCGTGCGCCGCAGCCGGCAGCGTCGCGATGATGTGATGTCATCGCGACGCTGCCTGTCCTCAGGCGCACAGCGCGTCATAGGCCGTGCGCCCGAGGAGCTGCCGGAGGAGCGCAGACTGAAGAGGACGGAGCGCGCTCGCCGGGGGAGTTAAGGTGAGTATGAATGTTGTTATTTTTAATGCGTTTACTGTTCATGCCCTGTAACTGCCTGTGCCCCTATACTCTGCCTGTGGCCCCCATATCCCTGCCTGTGGCCCCCATATCCCTGCCTGTGGCCCCCATATCCTGCCTGTGCCCCTATATGCCTGCCTGTGGCCCCCATATACTGCCTGTGGCCCCATATACTGCCTGTGGCCCCATATCCCTGCCTGGCCTCCATATCCCTGCCTGTGCCCCTATATCCCTGCCTGTGGCCCCCATATCCCTGCCTGTGGCCCCCATATCCCTGCCTGTGGCCCCCATATCCTGCCTCAGTGACCCCATATACTGCCTCAGTGACCCTATATTCTGCCTCAGTGCCCCTATATACCTTCTTGTGGCCCCTATATACTGCCTCAGTGCCCCCATATACTGCCTGTGGCTCCATATACTGCCTCAGTGCCCCTATGTACCTGCCTGTGGCCCCATATACTGCCTGTGCCCCCCTATATACTTCCTTTGGCCCCATATACCTGCCTGTGGCCCCTATATACCTGCCTGTGGCCCCATATATCTGCCTGTGGCCCCATATACTGCTTCAGTGCCCCTATATACCTAACTGAGGGGACTGCTATACCTATAATTAAGGAGTTGCTGGAAATGTGAGGATTCTAAGATATTTGTGTCCAAATCCTCAGGGACGAGTATTGGCCGGGAGCAATCAGCATGAAGGTGTGAACCGGATGGAGAAGAAAAGGGAAAGTGAACGACGCTGATCAGAAAAGACGTCTCCGGTGAGTCACTAAATGTAACTGCAGTGTAATCACTTATATGTCTGCAGAGCCTACATACAACTAGTTTCTACCACTATCTGGTCCCTGTATGGCGGTAATATATGTCTCTAGGGCCTGTGTGCAGTGGATAGTCACATGTGGGGGTCGCGTTCAGTCAGGGTCTGGCAGGATTATTTGAGCCTTAAGTAGTAATAGTTTGGGGTCTTGGTTTTGTAGGAGGGTTTTAGTAACAATCACTTGTCTGGTAGATTTGCTCCATGTGTAGGTGGATGTTTTGGTGACTGTTTAGGGGTATTGTCATATGAAGGTGAGAAGTTCTGAAAAAGTAAATTTGTCATTGGTGATTTTTACTGTACAGTGACTGCTGAGGAGATGGACGGGATCTGTGTGGGATGTGCAGAAAAATTAGTGACAGGAACAGAAGGTTTTTCTCTGTAAAAAAAACATCCGCAGTTCACAATGAGGCGCGAAAAATGTCGTGTGAACCCAGCCCTACCCAGAAAAACACAAAGGGCCCGAGCCCCGGATGTTTTAGGACCCTAGCAACGCCCCTGCACATAGCCCTTCAATGTCTAAACTGCTGGCAACAAAAGTGAGTACACACCTAGGTGAAAATGGACAAATTATGGCAAATTTGCCATTTTCCCTTCACAATGTCATGTGACCCGTTAGTGTTACAGGGTCTCAGGTGTGATGGGGAGCAGCTGTGTTTGAATCCACCGAAAATCACTTTCACATTCTCATACTGATCACTGGAAATTCAACATGGCAGAGAACTGTCTGAGGATCTGAAAAAAAGAATTGTTGTTCTACATAAACATGGCCTAGGCTATAAGAAGATTGCCAATACCCTGAAACTAAGCTGCAGCAGCACGGTGGCCAAGACCATATAGCAGTTTAACAAGACAGAATCAACTCAGAAAAGGCCTCGCTATGATCGACCAGAGAAGTTGATTGCACGTGCTCAGTGTCATATCCAGAGATAGTCTTTTCAAAAAAGACATACGAGTGATGTCAGCATTGCTGCAGAGGTTAGGGGTAGGGGTTCAGCCTGTTAGTGCTCAGACCATCTAAAGATGGTGCATAAGAAAGCCCATAAATAGTTTACTGAAAACAAGCAGACTAAGAACAAGGATTACTGAAAATATGTCCTATGGTCTGATGAAATCAAGATAAACTTATTTGGTTCAGATGGTGTCAAGCGTGTGGTGCAACCAGATGAGGAGTGCAAAGACAGGTGTGTCTTGCCTACAGTCAAGCATGGTGGTAGGAGAGACATGGTTTGGGGCTGCATGAGTGCTGCTGGCTGTGGGGAGATACAGTTCATTGAGGGAACAATAAATGCCAACATGTACTGTGACATACGGAAGTAGAGCATAATCCCTTCCCTTCGGAAACTGCTCCGCAGAACAGTATTTCAACGTGATAATGACCCCAAACACAGCAAAAAAAAAAGTGATTTTTTTTTTTTAGCTCACCTGTAGGACTGACACGGTTCACATGAGCTCTTGAAACTCACACAACAAATTCAACTGCAGCAAAACGTAATGAACCAGCCGAATACGTCCAGGGTAGAAGGCAATGCAAGACTTTTTATTTATCCAAAAATAAAAGCATATCCAGACCAAACTGGTTAAAAGGACAAACGTGCAGAGACACCAGCCTCAGCTAACATGTTTCGGATCCAAATGATCCTTCCTCAGAGCTCAAACACACCTCCAAGACGACCACTGCCTTGTGGAAGAAAATGACTGTAAAGGTGCAAGACTGGCCAAGCATGTCTCCATACCTAAACCCTATTGAGCATCTGTGGGACATCCTCAAATGCAAGGTGAAGGAGTACAAGGTCTCTAACATCCACCAGCTCTGTGATGTCATCATGGCAGAGGATTCCAATGGCAACCTGTGAAGCTCTAGTGAACTCCATGCCCAAGAGAGTTAAGGCAGTGCTGGAAAATAATGGTGGCCACACAAAATATTGACACTTGGTGCACAATGTGTCCATTTTTCCCTTAGGTGTGTACTCACTTTTGTTGCCAGCAGTTTAGACATTGATAGCTGTGTGTTGAGTTATTTTGAGGGTTTACCAAATTTACACTGTTATACAAGCTGTACACTGACTACTTTATATTGTATCAAAGTGTCATATCTTCAGTGGTGTCCCATGAAAACATATAAAACAATATTTACAAAAATGTGAGTATCTTTTGTGAGATATTGTATATGTCCACACAGTACTTTATTACCATTTTCGGGATTCAGTAGTTCTGTGTATGTCCACACACAAGAAATAGCTCTGTGTGTAGTTCAGGAGATCAAGTGACCAAAGGGTCATGGCTTTCTATGGCAGTCTTTTAAGCCACATCACTTTGGTCCTGCCTCCCAAAGCTTTCATAAGGGGAAAGAAATGGATAGGGTAGAAGATGGACAAAGCAGTATAAAATATCCGGGGCTTGTGGTTTTAAATAGAATGTGTCATCAGAAAATGATCCATTGTTAATTGTTTTTGTGTTAAACACATTTTTTTTTAATATTGGTATAATTATTTTATTTTTTTATTTAAATTCTGCAGTTTTGACTTTGGCCACTTGGCCTGCTTATAGCCTTACACTTCCTGTTCTGTAATGATTACATACTCATCTTGGAATAAGTATAATGGAATAAGTTACGTATGACTGTGTGTAATGTCTGAGATCAAATCTTTGTATAATTTAGGAATATGTCTATGCATGGACACAAAAGTAATACAATCTGACTTTAAATGTAACATTTGGAGACCAGACATCTGACTTGCAATACAGTGCAATGTGATGTTCATTGTAACATGTAAAGGACAACAATTACATTACACCTTCTAATGCCAGTCGGTAACCTGTGGGGTGTTGGAAATGTTTCTCCCTCAAATGAATATTGGGTTTAAACAAAGAACGGATTAGGGAGTGCAACTAAATGCATTCTTACTGTCTGTATGTTTGTAGCTGCCTTCAATCGACGGTTGCGTGACCAGCTGAAAGGGAAATGTCATCTGATGTCATATTAACTCCTACTGAGTCATTCCTACTTGAGTTTCTGCTCATGTTATTGAATTGTCAAGATGCATTTTATTACATAATATGACACCTATTGAACAGTTCAGTAACAAATTTACTGCCCAAAAAAAACAGCAGTACAAAAATGTGATAAGTGGAACAGCTTAAGCCTGCTATTTATCGTAATGTAATCCCCTTTATAACTAATGCCTTTATAATACATAACATAGTAGTATATATATATAAATATATATACTATTTATATATTCATTTATTAATATAGTAACATCTTGACATAAACATATAAGGGCTTGTTCACACGGTGTTTTCACTCGATGTTACATCCGCTTTTTAGATCCGTCTTTTGGACCGACAGGACGGAACCAGAGACGCATCTAACAATTAGCAGTGAGATTATCACTGCAGGCTTTGAGGAAGACGCAGTGGCGTTCACATGCGAGATCGCCGCTGCTTGTTCCCCGGCTCCGTCTTTGAAAGAGTTGCATGTCAGAATTGCATGTCAATTCTTTCAAAGACGGAGCCGACAGGCAGGAGGGGACCACGCAGCGGTGATTGTTAGATGCGTCTCTGGGTCCGTCCAGTCAGTCCAAGAGACGGATCTAAAAAGTGGATGTAACACGGAGTGAAAACGCCATGTGAACAAGCCCTAATAGTATAGCAATTGAATACAAAACATGAAATTCTCGTGTGAGGCTTAGGCTATGTCTACACAGCAATGTGAAAATGCCATCCAAAATCCGATGGCATTATCAAATTGCTGGTCCAAGCGCATTGCTGTTTTACTGTGCGGTTTTAGCGCAAAAAAAGGGGTCGGATTTCAGATTTCCAGCGGTCAAGTAAATTGGGGCTATGGGAATCCGACGGTGGTCCGGCAGAACATACAACATGTTCTATATTCCAAAGGCAGTTTTAGGTTTAGGAAACCCTCAGTAGACTATGCACAGATTTTCTGTTGAGGGCTACATGGTCGAATTTTCAGCAGATTCAAAGTACTGAATCCACTGAAACCAATATCCAGTGCTGTGTGGACATAGCTTTATACTAAGGAGGACATGTGTGAAAATTGTCTAGGTCCATAGCAACCAATCAGAGCTTCCCTTTAATTTTTTCAGCACATTATATGAAATTAAAGGAGATCTCTGATTGGTTACTATGGGCAACGAAGAAAGTGTTATACCTAGACAGTTTTCATACATGAGGCCCTATATGTCTAACATTGAATACCCTTAGGCCATGTTCACACGGCTTATTTCGCAACGGATTTGCAGCCGTATTTACAAACAAGTAACTGGCCGGTTTACAGTGATTTTAATGGGAAATACGTTTCGTCGTTCAGACGACACTTATTTCCGTTCCGGATTGCCGCCGCAATCCGGAAGCAAAAACAATGTGCATGTCAATTATTTCCGGACGAATTCACCAACTATAAGGACTGGGGATGGTGAATCCGTCGGGAAATCAGTTCCAAATACGTGCCACACTTAGGCCTCGTTCACACGGCGTATTTGTCCACGGATTGGCGCCGTACTCCGTGCCGGATTTGCGCTGCAGTACGGCGCCAATCCATCGGAGTAATTACGGTAATCCACTGCTCTCATTGAGAACAGTGGATTCCGTCGCTCCTCCCCGCTCGGCGAATCCGCCGCGGGGGGAGAAAGTGACATGCACATTATTTACGGCGCATACGCGCCGTAGATAATGACAGTCTATGGGCCGGGGAGTGGCGCCCCCGCCGCGCTCCGGCCCCGTCCCCGCCCCGCCCCTTATTCACGCCGGATTTGCGAGCGCAATCCGGCTCACAAATCCGCCGTGAATAAGCCGTGTGAACACGGCTTTAATGGCACTTATTTGAAACTGATTTGCAACTGATTTCGGAACGTATTTACGTCGGAAATCCGACGTGAATCAGTTCTGAAATCAGCCATGTGAACATAGCCTTAGTTTCCTTATTCAAAATAGGTAAAACATTCTGTACTTATTATTTTTTGTAATATATTTTTTTCCTTTTGTGATACTGAGCTCCAAGTCATCTGCATAGACAGAGTTAAAGTGGTGTTCTCATCTCACACATTGATAGCACTTCCATAGGATTTCAAATCCTATGACCAGTCCAGACACTCTGTCACCCCCACCCCCCTGTTTCAAACCCGGGGCTGGAACACATCTGGACATCAGACAATATACCCGAGACAAGGCATCTGCATTTTTCATGTGGGTCCCTGGCCGGTGCTTTACTGTAAACTGTAAACATACTTGCCAACTTTTGAAAGTGGGAGATTCGAAGAGGTGACGCGATACGCAAGTCGCGGCAAAAACATTTGCATGATCATGCCCATCTTGTTGGTGTGCCACGCCCCTTCGAAAAAGCCACACCCACTCCGCCTAACTGCATAATGGCTCTGGAAGAAAGCCAGGTTGTGGCCCCCACTAACCAGGTAGATGCCCCCTCTAGCCAGCTAGTGCCCCATATAGCCAGGTAGTAGTCCCCTTTATCCAGGTAGTGCCCTCTCTAGCCAGGTAGTAGCCCCCTTTATCCAGGTAGTGCCCCTTATAGCCAGGTAATAGCCCCCTTTATCCAGGTAGTACCCCTTATAGCCAGGTAGTAGCCCCCTTTATCCAGGTAGTGCCCCTTATAGACAGGTTGATTCCACCTTGTAGCCAAGAAGTGCCCCCTTGTAGCCAGGTAGATGCCCCCTTGTAGCCAGGTAGTGCCCCTTACAGCCAGGTAGATGCCTCCCTGTAGCCAGGTAGTGCCCCTTATAGCCAGCTAGTGCCCCTTATAACTAGATAGTGCGCCTTACAGCAAGGTAGATGCCCCCTTGTAGCCAGATAGTGCCCCTTACAGCCAGATAGATGACCCCATGTAGCCAGGAAGATGCCCCCTTGTAGCCAGGGAGTACCACCTTGTAGCCAGGTAGTGCACCTTACAGCCAGGTAGATGCCCCTTAAAGCCAGGTAGTGTCCTGACGCTAGTCGGCGCCCCGGTCATTTAAAGAACCCCCACTGCCTGCTGGCGGTGGTAGGTTCGCCGACTTTTCCGGGGGGGCGGGAGGTGACCCCCCATTAGCGGGAATCCCCTGTCCAAATTGGGAGAGTTGGCATGTATGGCTAAGAACCATCTTGTGACCCTTCTATTCTTTTTCTTGTTCTCACACATCCATTTGAGGGGAGCATGATCAGTAATTAACTCAAAATGCCGGCCAAGCAGGTAAGAGCGGAGTGCTTCTAGGGTCCATTTAATGGCAAGCACTCTTTTTCCACTATTGCATATTCTGTTTTACGGGCATTCAGCTTTCTACTCAAATACAAAACTGGGTGTTCCTCACCATTCCGTACCTGTGACAGTACCGCCCCCAGTCCCACATCCGATGCATCGGTTTGAAGGATAAACTCTTTCTTAAAGTCGGGAGTTATCCGCACCGGCTGAGCACACAGAAGGGTCTGCTCCTAGCAGATGACCTGTTCCCAGGCTGAGAGAGCATGTGTCTGCACTTCTGACCTTATATGAGGCTAACACACCTTGGACTAATCAGGCAGCCCAAGACCCGGAATGTCCAAGTGGAGTGAGGGCCCACCCTTTCTTTCCCAACTCCAGCAAACCAGGCCCTTGAAAACGGGTTTTACTTAAACCCTACACATAGAGATCTTAGATCTCTGACGACTCTAATTCCCTGGTTGCTTTTTACCTGACAGACATGAGGAATCTTGGGCAAATGTACACTCATTCTATGACCAGTCCAGACACTCTGTCACAGTACAGTTATATGATGTGGTTTATATTCAGAAAGTTAACATTTAAGATATTTAAATAGTGATGAAAATTACAATTATAATATAAAGTTAATTGTGTTTTGGAACTTCAAATTTTGAAAATTATGTATAGATAAATTTGTATTAAATTAAGATTGCAATGATAAATTTCCTTCATCTTCAAAAAAAATGTTTGGAGTTTTCTTTTGGTCACAAAGGCTTCCAGTCACTGAATCTACCCATCTATGTTTAATTGGATTCTCAAGACCATAATTATGGTCTTTTATGTAACTATTAGGTTTTCCGTTTAGAATCACTAAACCACCAAGCAGTACAAACAGTGGTACTGTCAGCATACCATTCTACTGTTTTCTGGACATGATAGGATAGTAATTTTTCAATTTGGAGAATATGGGTTATAAACCATTGTAAATAGTATGAAGTGATATAAATGACCATAGGAAAACATAATTCCTCCACAACTACAAATTTGTGGAGTATGTGGTGCTTAACCTACAATTTTACAAAAAACAGTAATAACTTGGCTACACCTTTAACTTTCCGACAAATTATACAACAGGAAGATATTACATTGAGACAAACCTATTTTAACATTGTTCATGAACGGACACATTACTAAATACAAGTATGGGGCCATCATGTAAAGAATGCATACACTAACCTCTTATGGACTTGCCTATTTCAATTTTTGTTATTCTCAGTTTTTCATCCTCAACTTGCAAGAACTATAACTTTTAATTTCTCCATGTATATATCCATATGATGGCTTGTTTTTTGTGACAAGTTGTATTTTTTAAAGGGGAAAAATTAATTGAATTGAAGAACGCTTGTACAATATACTGCAGTACTTATGTGGTGTAGGACAAGCATAATCATGGCAGACCTAGGGTCCTTCATTAGGTCCTCGTCTGCCATGACAAACAAATAGCAATCCCAGATCAAGTGACAAAGGGGTTTTTCTCCACTGTCTATAGGCTAAGATGCTACAGGCACACTGACTGCAGCATCTTAGTGGTTAAATGGCCGGGATCAGAGTTGTTTCCCATTCCAACCACTGATGGCGATATCAGCTGCAATATACAGCCAGACCCACAAGGTATGGAGCAGGCTCAGCTCCTGAGCCCACTCCAGACACCTTTATCCCAATATCATTACAAATACAATATCAATGTCATACATCGTAAAAGGGTAATGCCTAATGCAAGGTCAGAAGGTAGGGTGCATGGCACATAGATTTAAAGAAATTCAAGGGAGAAGTCGTGTGTCATGCACTGCCTCCTCAGACCCTTATTAGATATAAAACTGTGTATGAGTGCTACCCAGAGTCATTCTCACTGCCAAAATGAATCTTGAGGTACTCTTACACATTAAATAGGGGTTTCTGAATGCTCATTTAGCCAACAAAGATTCCAACTAGCTACCCTATATGCAAGGGTGCCAATAGGGCAGTACTCCTGTCAGGGGCCCTAATCAAAAAGGGGCCCACTGATATGTTGAAAAATAGGAACTAGTCATGGGTGGGGACCCATTCGATTTGGCTGTATGGGGCCCTGAAACGGTTAATAGAGGACTGATGGCCGCCCTGACTATTTAAGCTTTCATCAACTGAGTATGCATATATTTTGAATGGGGACAGGGGTTCTGACCTGAGATCAGAGGAGTTTGGCAGTGACTTATCATGTGGCAACAAAAGACTGGGCATGTAAAAATTCAACATACCCAATCCTCTTTTCCCCCTGGCATCTGCCATCAGAAGAAAGTCAGGACACCCCCTATAATGTGCATGGGCACCATAGACTCATTCAGAATTCTGATTGATCTTGTGACCTACAGTACTGTGCAGGAGTGTTACTAGTGGATTTTTATCAATAAACAAAATGATAAGTGAATAAACAAAAGAGAAATCAATATCTCTGACCACCCTGAGCCCTGAAACTGATTTTATCCTCACACAGCCCTGGTCTCACCATCATTAAAGAGGTTGTCTCATTACAGGGATTGCTTTTTATGTTAAAGATTTTGCAAAAAAAAAAGTCACTTTGCAATATATGTCCATTAACAGTGTCCTACCTATTCCTAGATATCCCCTCTTGTATGGGCTGCATCAGCTCCTCAGGTTGCTATAGCTACAGACCTTGTCGATCTCTCCTGATAGGCTGCTGGCACTGGTTGCTATAGCTACAGAACTGGCTTCTACTGCAGCCTAGTAGAAGCCAGTAAACACGCCCCTGAATTCAAAATGAAACCAAGAAAACAGGACTGAGGTACGATGAATCAATTTAGTGAGACAACCAATTTAAGTCTGCTTGGGACTACAAAAGGATTTGAGGAAGCATACATCCACAAAAGAAGATCTCCAAGATGTTTGGAACAACCTCCCTGCCAAGTTCCTTCAAAAACTGTTTACATGTATACCTAGAAAAATTAATACTGTTTTGAAGGCAAAGGGTGGTGACAATTAATATCAATATCATTCTTGCTTTTCAGAATTTTTTTAACACCTGCCTAAAATTTTTGCACAGTGTTGTATGCAAGAGGCGCATATTGCCCCTTTATTTTGTACACCTGAATCCAGACTCCCAGTCCTCTAGCATTAGATCACAATGGATGTGTTAAAAACATATAATGGAAAGCAATTTGACTTTCTTGCTTTACCTGTAAGAAAGATGGTGCAGAAAATTAACAAAGTTGTATGACACAGATCTACAATGATGAAGGAATTGTGAACCTGCGCAGTGAAAATTCCTTTTACACTGCATGGGCAAAAAAAAAGATTCCAACATAATACGAGAACAGTACCTATTAGAGACTATTTGCTGACAATCTTGTTTATACTGTTGGAACATGCAGCCTTAAACCGGGCTTCCACTTTTAGCCTCATTTCCCTTTGGATGTATATGCGACTATGTTTGTTGCTGAAAACATAAATGCCTTACTAGTTAAATGCAGCGTTGACAGTGGTTTTAGAAGTGCATGTTTTCCTTCAGAAAAGATGAATGTGCCAGATGTAATAAATTAGGATATAATTTATTACTTATATAAACTGCATATTGCTGTAGATTGAGACAACTGCTGATGCTCTACTGTTCTACAAGGACATGTATGTCCGGTTTTGGACAATCCCCAAAAATAAACTACCCGTGTCTTCTAAGTATGAGCCAGCACAGGAAAATGTGCAGAATTAGCATGCTTTTATTTACTGTTTTTCAAAACATTTCGGAATTTTTTTTGTTGTTATTGAAATGTCTTAATTCCTGGCATCACACCTACACTACCCCCACGTCTGTGTGGCTTCCGCTACTTCTCTGTGTTTCTTAGTACCCCAAAGAGCATTACTTGTGTAATGATTGCACAGATCAGACAATAATCTTTGATGAGACACTGATATCACATTGGTGACAAAGCATTTGTCATGTACTTTGTTATTTTTGTCTTGTGTAAGGAACATGCTGTCGGCTTATTATGTAATCCCGTTTATGTAATTCCATACTTGTTTGATATTCTGGAAAGATGTAAAAAACAGATAAAACAAAGCTTTTGGGAAACCGATTAACAGCAGCTTTCTAATTCCTGGTAACACTAAAAATAAATCAGTGGAACAAATGAGCAACTATGAAACAACGTATTTGTAATCACAGTCTGGTTACTTTATCGGTAATTGTAATTAAATAACTATGCACATTTATTATTACAAGCAGTCCCATCTAAATTAGCATGAAGACACTCCCTTTTCATATGTCCTATCAGCACATATGGACATCATAGAGCAGACCCAAGTATCTCTCCCTCTGGTAGACCCAGCTTGTCCATGTTACATGGTCAACCACTCATTTGACTTGGCAATATGTATTACTGTATTTCCCCTGAAGCTAGCAGATTTGACTGGACCCAATAAATCTCGCATGTTTCGGCAAACTATATTAAAATTAACAAGATCAAAAGTCTCTTAGACTTCTGACATATTCAAGAATAAATAATAAATCTATGCAGGAGAAATGTGATGCCTTCTGGCACATTTGACTAGCTAAGACTATTTAGCTGGTCCCACCAATTGTGTATGGGCATCTTAATGGGGTCAAATAATAATAATCTTTATTTATATAGCGCCAACATACTCTGCAGCACCTTACAATTTAGAGGGTATAAGTAGAGACAAACCAGACATTACATAGTAAAAAGCTACTTTCAGATCAGACACAAGGTGTGAGGGCCTTGCTCGCAAAAGCTTACAATCTATTAGTGTGTATGGGTGAGACAAAGGGTGAGAAGTGCCCAGTTTACTTAATGGTCTGGCCATGTTTCATAAATATGGGGTAGTTTACATATAAGTGGATGAACCTGCCACTCATACAGTACATCTATATACAGATAAATGCCTGTGAATGCACAAGGGCTGGAAGTGACGAATGTGTGTGACAGAATTTGAGGGGTTAATGATTAGGGATCTTGGTAGGCCTGTCTAAGAAAATGAGTTTTCAGAGCGCACTTAAAACTATGAGGGTTATGAATGTGCCTGATCATACGGGGTAACTTGTTCGAGAGAACGAGTGCAGCATGTGCAAAACCTTGGAGACGGGCATGGGAGGTTCAAATGACAGAGGTGTGTAATCTCAGATCATCAACAGAGTGGAGAGACCGGGTAGGATGACAGGTAGAGATGATGTAGGGGGTGCAGCACTGTGGAGAACTTTATGGGTGAGAGTGATTTGTTTATGTTGTATCCTGTACTGAATGGACAACAAGTGCAGTGACTGACACAGGGTAGAGGCATCAGTATAGCAGCTGGAAAGAAAGACGAGCCTGGCTGCTGCATTCAGGGCAGATTGGAGAGGGGGGAGTTTGGAGAGAGGGAGACCGATAAGCAAGGACTTAAGGTAGTCAAGACGAGAATGAATAAGAGCAACAATGAGAGTTTTAGTTGTTTCCACAGTGAGAAAAGGACGGATTCTGGAGATGTTCTTTAGGTGCAGATGACAAGAGCGGGCAAGGGATTGGATATAGGCAGTGAAGGACAGATTAGAATCTAGTATAACCCCAAGACAGTGGGCCTGCTGCCTAGGAGTTATGGTGGTTCCACACACTGAGACAGAAATAGCAAGGTGGAGTCGATTAGTAGATGGCGGAAAGACAAGAAGTTCAGTTTTAGTGAGGTTTAGTTTGAGATAGAGAGAGGACATGATATCAGAGACAGGGGACAGACAGTCACTGGTGTTTTGTAGCAGAACGGGAATGATGTCACGGGAAGAGGTGTATAGCTGAGTGTCATCAGCATAGAAATAGTACTGAAAACCAAATCTGCTGACAGTTTGTCCTAAGTACCAGAGAATCAAATCTAAGGGCGACATATATGAATTCGAATGCGTACTTTTTTTTTACTTGGCGCCGACACTCCAGTTCTCCAGAGTGTAGAATACGACAGTGTGAAGATTTTTGGCGCATTACATAGAGTTTAATGCGCCAAACTTTGTATGGGCATAGAGTGTAATGCGCCAAATTTAGCGCACTAAACTCTATGTAATGCGCCAAAAATCTGTAGTATTCCACACTCTAGAATCTCATAATCTGAGCATTAAACATTAACAGGCAACATATATGAATTCGAATGCGTACTTTTTTTTACTTGGCGCCGACACCCACAGTTCTAAAGCTATAGAAGAGTGTAGAATACGACAGATTTTTTGCGCATTACATAGAGCTTAGTGCGCTAAGTTTAGCGCATTACACTCTATGCCCATACAAAGTTTGGCGCATTAAGCTCTATGTAATGCGCCAAAAATCTGTCGTATTCTACACTCTTCTATATCTATTTAGAACTGTGGTGTCGGCGCCAAGTAAAAAAAAAGTACGCATTCGAATTCATACATGTCGCCCTAATTATTTATGTTGTTAAAGGCTACACAGAGGTGTTCATGTACCAGAGATGTTGATTGCAGTGATCTATTTGGTGCAACCTAAGGGAACCTTGGATTTGGCGATTAAGCCCCAGGAGGAGTTTTGGACTTAGCTGCAGGAGGATGCCAAGGTCACAGTCCCCAGAATTCTCAGATTGCCAACTACTGTATATCAATAAGATGGTAGAAGCATTAGTCAGGAAAGTAGCAAGGGATCCCCACCAGGATACAGGACAGGGTACAATCCATCAACCTAGTCAGGAGTGTAGCCAAAGGTCAGGGTTAGGAGTCCGACAACAGGCAAACAATCTAAAGAGTTACATAGGAGAGAGGTCATGAGTAAGGTTGAGGTCAGGATCAGGGACATTCACTAGCCAGGTGCATCAGACAGACACGCTACGGCCCAAGACAGCAAGGTTTCAGCAGATGCCAGGACCCAGAAAATGAAAAATTGATAATTGCCTAAGAACTGAACAGGCATGGGGAGAGGAGCACTGGACAATCACCAGACCATGACCTGGAACCATGTGATATTAGTGCCAAGGGATTTTCTAGTTTTATTTCTAGTAAAGGTGTCCTATAGACCTTGAATATTGATGACTTATTCATTGTTTACACTGGAAGAGTGACTTGTCTATATCATCTGATGTGCCTATAACTGCAGCTCAGCCCAATTACAGCCACTCACATGCATGAGGTGATGTGTCTGTGGGAAAGCTGTGAATTCTTAATTGTCCTTCAGATAGGACACAACTGATCAAACACTGATGATGTATCTACACGATAGGTCATCAGTGTTAAAGAGAACTCATTGAACCAATACAAGTTTGAAGCAATACAAGAGCCTTACTTTACAGACCTAAGCTAGGAACTAACCCCATAAACTTAGCATCAATGTATCTTAGATATACTCATTCTAAGAAAACTCCATGTCTTGTATTTCATGAACTTAAAGGGAATCTGTCGCACTGAATGCTATTTGAGCTGCAGGCAGCATGTTATAGAGGAAGAAGAGCTGAGCAGATTGATATGTAGTTCTGTGGAGAAGAACTTTTATTTATTTTCATTTAAATACCTACTTATTCTGGTTTAAGGAGTCCAGTGGGTGAAGTCATAAGTGACTGTCATCTCTGTATGCACATGCAAAGAAGAAAGTCTGTCAATCACTAATAAGACCACCTACTGGACTCCTTAAGAAAGAATAAGCAGGGACTTAAATAAAATACAAGTTCTTCTGACTCTTTCCCTACAGAACTATATATAAATCTGCTTAACTCCTCCTACCCTATAATATGGGGTCAGCAGATCTGATAGCATTTTCAACATGACAGGTTCCCTTTAGAGCCCCACATTGATAAAAAGGTGTAATCCTGGCAACCAGTTCATCTTTATTTCAAAGACAGGGCAACCCTACTAAAAATAGTAATTTTCCCTAATCTCTTTAACCATACATAATAACTTCCCCTGTCTACCTGATACTCCACAAAAATAATAATGTCTATCTCAGCCTTATTCGCTTGAATGAGCTGAGCTGCAATATCAGACACAACTACCTCTAATGAATGCCAATGTGTAGCTGCCCCTTTATTCTGCTGATTGGTGGGGATCCTGGGGGTAGCATACCCACTGATCATACATTGATGGCCTATCCTCAGGATAGGTTATCAATCTTATACCCTCTTAATGTTAAAAGCAGGCACCCAGATATAAAACTCTCCTTCCATCATATCTTCTTATTCTCATTCACAAATAACAACACAAACACTTCCAGAATTTGAATGTAATTTTGTCGTATCTTGTATTAGCACCAACTTACATTATACATATACTTTCTTGTGACGCACACTACTCCACCAAATCATCTTACCGGGACAGGGTGATAAAAATCTCACAGAGCGTATGCTTCACTGTCCTTTAGTTATCAGATGGGACAAGCTCCCAACCTTTTGAAAGAGATATTTAAGATAATGTATTAGGGTGGTTTCACGCACAGAGTTTTTGGGAAAGTGCCACTACAATTTTTGATTACATTTTTCCCCCCCCAAAACAGAAGTGGATTCAAAAGTGATAGGAAATATAAGGGATGGACTTATAATTCTCTTTCCAGCTGGATCTATTTTTATTTTTGTCCCCAAAAACTGTATCAAACGACTAGTGTTATTCCAAAGAACAACCCCATAGGGAATAAGAGGGGTCTATTCTGATAAGATTAGAAAACTTTCTGCAGAAACAAAATCTGTAGTAGTTTTCGGTGAACACCCAGCCTTGTCACCAGTCAGTCAACATTTCTCATTTACAGCCACTAAAGGTATAAAAATGTTAGCAGTGCGCTCCACAAAGTACTTGAACCAGTGAGTCACAAAAATTAAAACTGAATGTTTACTGAATGTTGTTTCCTGGGGGAAGGGGTTTGAGTTTTGCTCATCTCTGCTAATAACCAAGTCCCTTGACTCTACTGTTCCCAGTCACGCAAGTAACTTTTAAGGACTCTTTGAAATTGATTTAACTCAAGTGACACACACTGTTTGCAGAACATCCCTCATTAATACCTTGTGTGGCTTTGTATCCTTTTATGCCATTACTTCCAGTGATATAAAGACCAATGTATAAGATATCTCTCGTAATGTGGTTATACAAAGAAGCACAGACTTTGGAACAGTTTTTAAACGTTCAGAATGATGTCAAAGCGATCCGAAAGCAGATGCTGAGCTTTCACTAACACATTTGTCCCAGGCGTGGGAAGCTACATGTCAAAGTTTCCTTTTAATTAGTAATTATTTTCAGATGCTTTGGCAGTACATTAAATAAACGTTTCTAAAGATTTGAGCCTTTTTTTTTCTTCTTTTTCAACAACACAATGACTGCAATGTGGGAATTTCCTTCCCTGTGGGAGACCACTACTATGTAGAGCAAGACAATGATTCTAATTAGAAATACTATGTTATGTATCAACCAGTCTCAGATACAAATTGTGTACCTGGAATATGTTTGGCCAAGCTACAGCTTTAAGGTATATTTTATTACTGGACCACTGAATGGTGGATGATAGAGAGTTTACATACAAAATCTAGTGCACAAACAATGAGGGTGTTGAGTGGGCTCAACAGAAATAAAGGGGAGGGACGCAGAACAGATGAGTGGACTCTATTGTCCACATCATCAGTCCATTGAAGAGGTTCTCCTAAATGTGGACAACAGAGAGTTTACATTTGAAAACTAGTGCAAAAATAATTGAGGGTGTTGCATGGGCTCCACAGAAATAAAGGGGGTGGCAGACCACGGAGAGTGGCCTCTTATCCACATAGCCAGCCCATTGAAAAGATATTCTGAATTATGGATGATGGAGAGTTTGCATGTGAAATCTAATGCAAAAACATGTAAGGGTGTTTAACTGGCTCAACAGAAATGAAAGGGGTGGCAGAGCAGATGAGTGGCCTCTGTTGTCCACATAATCAGTCTTTTGAAGAAGTTTTCCTAATTGTGAAAGATGGAGAGTTTGTATATGAAAACTAGTGCAAAAACAAGTAAAAGTGTTGAACAGCCTCAACAGAAATGAAAGGGGAAGAGGTGAGGGTGACAGACCAAATGAGAGGCCTCTGTCTTCAGAAGTCCATAGAAGAGGTTCTCCTACATAATTAAATTTCTGTGGCTGTAGGAAGACCTCCACCTGACAGCTTATGTGAAGGATAAAAAGACATGCATTGCTTTAAGTTGGACAACTATTGCATGTATATGTTAATATATATGTCAAATACTGTATGACACTCATAGCTCTGTTAACCTTAGAACAAAAGAAGGTTAAGGCTTGATATAGAAATTTTCCAAAATAGAAACACTTAACAACTGGCAAAGTTGGCTTAGTATCGTATGTTTCAGACAATTCTGAATAAAGATTCTGTCCCCCAAAATTCTCCACTAAAAATGCTTTTAACACGCATGGATCCTTACTATGGGTTTATATCATATCTCCAATTTTACACACAAGGAAGAAGAAATTGTGGCATAGCTGTTAGGGTAGAATATGGAACTTAAAGGGAACCTGTCACATAGGTTATGCCGCCCTTGCTGAGGACAGCACAAGCTAGTGACAGACATGCTGTTTCCAGCACTGTGTTCCTTATTCTGTAAGATGCTGTAGTCTCAGAGTATTTAATGCTCAAATCTGCAGTTTTCAGACAGAAAAGTCATTAAAAGAGTCCGTTTAATTCATGCCCCACCTGCCTGAGGCTAGCCCCGCCCACCTCACAACTGATTAATCTATTACTTTGCATAGGAAGAAACATGTAAATAACTGTCAGATGGGCGGGGCTAGCCTTGAGTGGGCATGGCTAACACCTGCTCATGAATAAGCTGGACTCTCTTCTGGCTGAAAACGGCCAGATTTGGGCATCTTATAGAATAAGGGACACAGCGCTGGAAACAGCATGTCTGTCAGTAGCTTGTGATGTCCTCAGCAAGGGTGGCACAACCTATGTGACAGATTCTCTTTAAAGGGGTTGTCTCAATTTATGTTAAAGATCTTGCAAAAACAAGTCACATTACAATATGTGTCCATTAACAGTATCCTACCTATACCTAGATATCCCCTCTTGTATGGGCTGCATCAGCTCCTCAGGTCACTATAGCTACAGACCTGTTTGATCTCTCCTGTTTGGCTGCCAGCACTGGTTGCTATAGTTACAGACCTAGTGTCCTCAGCAGCTCACTGCAGGCCAGCGTTAGTCAGTAAACACATCCCTGAATTCAAAAATGAAAATGAGAGTAGTAGTGAGAATAGTGGAATAACTCAGGACAGACAATGGCATTATGCCATATGTGTGCCTTAATAGTGAAAGCAAAATATGTACATAATTGAGTTTTAGGTTTAGCCTCAGCGGTGTGTTTAATGAGAAATGAGAAGCAGCAACACTGATGTTTCAAAAACCTTAGTCAGCAGAAGTTCAAAGCATTGCTGGTTGTATATTCACCAGAGGGACATAACAATGTTTTATAGTATGTGCATAATTGGAATAATTTAGACTCTCCATGTAGTTGAGCACAATAACACTTCAATGGTAACAAACTTTTTTTTACCTTTATAACGGTCTCCAGCGGTAATCAAAAGGAGGTTGTTTGATGGTGAGCACTTTTTCCTTGATTACACAGCTGACCACGTAAGACTCATTTATTCAAATCTTCATGCATACAGAATAGTGGGTCTCAATTAAAGGCGATGCAAAAGGTTGTGTACAGGCAGCAGTCACCCTTGGGTCCTGGTATCTAAGGGGGGCTTAATGGCCCTTCTGATACATAAGAAAACCCCAATATCAAAAATGACACATGGTAGGTAGAGGCCCATTTTTTGCTCTGCAGCCTAGAAGCTTCAGGTTATGTCTCTAGTCATTTATTTAAAACGTAATGATAGGCTTGTTTAGCTAATAGCTATCTCTTCAAACACATACATGATTGGATGAGTGTGCATATTTTTTTCAGTGGCAAGAATCAGGGAAAGCATTTTTGGCAGCAGGTTATTTCCTGGAAGAATGAATCCCCATACACATAGCCAATTATCATGCAGCATTCATTTTTCTAGAGCATTGAAGGAATTGCAGCGTGCTATAGAAAACAAAGTCTCATTCAGATGGCTGAAATAAGGACGTATTGACTGTCTATTAACAATGACATTCTTGGTTCGACTACACTTCTTTGTATGGGCCGCATCAGGGTTGATATTAATTGAATAGGTGCAATCAATTTTGTTTTTGCACATCCACCCTTATATTGGCTATAGTCTCAGAATACCATCACTATTATTAAACTTACAAAACAGACCCTCCAGTTATAAAAACCCCTAACTCACTGCTCCCCGTAGGACAGTGCACGATGATATATTAATTCGTCATTTCCTCTTGAACGTCTACTGTTTGGTAAAAAATAGCAGTTAAACCGCATATTCTCTCTATTGGCCACATGTATGATAACTGTCTAGGTCTAAAACTCACTTGGCTGCCCATAGCAACCGATCAGAGCGCCCCTCTCATTTCATAAAGTGCTCTGGAAAATGGAGAGGGGCTCTGATTGGTTGCTATGGGCAACAAAGTGAGTTTTAGACCTAGACATTTTCATACATGTGGCCAATAGAGAGAATATGCGGTTTAACTGCTATTTTTTACCAAACAGCAGACGTTCAAGAGGAAATGACGAATTAATATATCATCGTGCACTGTCCTACGGGGAGCAGTGAGTTAGGGGTTTTGATAACTGGAGGGTCTGTTTTGTAAGTTTAATAATAGTGATGGTATTCTGAGACTATAGCCAATATAAGGGTGGATATGCAAAAACAAAATTATGATTGCACCTATTCAGTTAATATCAACCCTGATGCGGCCCATACAAAGAAGTGTAGTCGAACCAAGAATGTCATTGTTAATAGACAGTCAAACCGTCCTTATTTCAGCCATCTGAATGAGACTTTGTGAGACAGTTTTCATACATGTGGCCCTAAGTGTCACACTTTGCCATAAGGAATTTTCATCTTAACTCAAAAGGCCAATTTTAACTTAATAGTATAAAGTCCTAGCATTCTTCAATACTTTCCGTCAGTCTCTTAGGGTAAGTTCACATGGTTAATTCTGATGTTTTCGGAGCTGTTTTTGGAACATTTCCGCACCAAAACCATGTCAAAAAGGCTACCTTAACTCCCTTATATCAATTCTATTGATTGATTCCTATGTAAAGCAGCATTGTAGTTCATACACAACAAGATTTTTATGTGCATTTTAGGCGCTTCTTTAGACGCTGAAAATGAAGTGTCATGTCAATTCTTGAAGAGTTTCCAATACTGAAAATTCCCATAGGGATCAATGGAGAGCTTCAAAACCTCGTCAAAACCTCTGCGCTGTTTTAGCCGCGTTTTTGGAGTGTTTTTTATGCTTTTTTCTGGCTATTAATTTTTATGGGTATTTCAGAAAGAAAACAGTGTTGGAAAACCTTATCTAAAACCTCGTCCAAAGCCTGATCAAAAACTCGAAGAGGCACTTTTGATGCTGATTTAGACAATGAAAATTCAGCATCCAAATAATCCGTGTGAACATATCCTTACAGATGTAGGATAAAATATGGTAAAATAGCCCATTTCTTAGTTTTGGACTAAGGTTATTGGCTTGAAATATAAATTACTGGATGCATCTCTCTCTAGTGTCTTGGCCACATATCACGGCTCATTATTATCAGGTTATCTGTCTAATGTCTCCTTTAGTTCTTACTCTTGGCTGTTAGGATGGTCATTCTGTAGCTTGTGAAGAACATAGGGTATCCATCAATAGAGAATGGTTTAAACAAATTCACCACTAACGGATGCAGAAACCCATTGCAGACACATAAGCGTCTCTGGACTAGCACTTTTACCTTTTGCTTCTTTTTGCTTCTTACTTTCTAATATGTTGTTCATTTAGATTGGTTTACTAAAAACTCAATAAAGCCGCCAAAAAAAAATCAAAAGGCAAAATGATTATCACCATGTGAAATTGAATTCACCCTTGAGTATTCATTTTTAGATGATGTTCCTTGTTTAATTTTAATTAGTAGAATTGTTTGTTATGCATTAATCAAAGGGCAAGGAATCAGGAATGCCATAATAATGGGAACAAGCTGCCCTACTGACATCATGTCCGTTACTTAGGTATATTGAAGGACCCTAAGAGCATGCTGTTTATATTGGGTGCTGTAGTACCACTGCCTCTGTCAGGTTTGAGATTATACATCTACCACACTTTCCCAGTTTTGCAGTCGGTTAGGATTAACAGCTAATGCTTGTAAGTGGTTTTTTTTGTACAAGCTAATAACATGTTCCATACACTGCTTGAAAAGGAGAAGGAATAGTTTAGCACGGATCAGTAGGCAATGCTTTAATGAATATATATATATTCTGTTCTTAAAGAAAATCTGTCGGGTGGGTGTAGCTACCCTATCTGACATTAGGATGTGACAGAAAGACGCTGAGCTCGGTGATATATAGGTTACATGATTTGGAGCTTTGAGTAAAAAGCATAGAAAATACACATAGTGCAAATCGTGCTGACCCCACCCACATACAGCGATTGACAGCTTTCCCTTTATCAGTCTATGTACAGAGCAAACTGTCAATTACTGTATGTGGGTGGGGTATGCAGTACTTTAACTTTCTGTTTCACTTTTGTCTTCTGCTCCAAATCTTATAAATCTTTACTTTGAAACGCTCAGATTCTCTACATCACATCCTGATCTCAGATAGGGCAGCATAAACCACCTGAGAGGTTCATTTTAAAGGTTAATTTATGCAATATTAGTACTCTGAATTCAATTTCAGGCCAAGCATAGTGTAAGGTGGCAGCTGGGAAGGTCCTTAATGGGGTATACATCCCAGCAAGATTTCTGGCTTACACTAGGAAAAGAAGTAATAAGTGACATGTCACCAAGGTTACCTGGCCTTGGTGAGATAGAAGATGTTTGTTTGTCTTGTGTCAGCCACAGTAGGTGGCTGACATACGTTTACCAGTAGTATGGTTGCTTCAGCCAAAACCCGGGACGGCTTTTATCCGAAGTAGACCAAGTGTTGGGTGAGTGTCTACTCCACTTGTTCCAGGCCAGGGTTTCGGCTGGCCTTTATAAGTCGGCTAGTCAGCTGACCAGGTGGATCTGTCATACAGGGCAAGGAGTTGGCCTGAGGAGCGTCTCACTGGAAATGTAGAGGATCTCCATAAAACTGCTTGCTGACCAAGGTGTACTGAGTTAGCTGCACTGTGTAGCCATCATTCAGACGAGCAGGTGTTTTGTGTTTTTTGCCACTCTGTTGTTGTATCTGGAATACGTTTCCCGCTGTATACCTGTTGTGCCAATAAAGCCCCCGTGTTGGAACCAGCTCAACCTGTCTGTGTCTCTATCTGCATTGGACCGCGATCCCGAGAGTGGTGTCTGCTTACAATAGCTATGAATAAAAGTGAACATATCATAGAGACAGTTCTGGAGGCATTTAACTGGCCATTACAGAAGGGAGTTGTTGGCTCAGATAGGAGTCCTCTTCATTCCACTTTGGTCAGAGTTAACCTGAGTATGCATTATAGGATCTATGCATTATAGGATCTATTAAAAAAAAGAAGAAAAAGTGCCAGCTATTTTTTAACACAAACTTATCAATGTATTTGTTAAGTTCTAATGCACTGTGCTACACACAAACTGTACACTGTGTTGTTAAAGGAGTGTAAATATGAAGCAATAAGTGACTTCTTCCCTTCATGAGTTCATCCCTCAACTACACTGTCAAACATGCACAACGGCTGACTAGTTCACTGGGCAGTTTGTCTATAGATTATTCAATGAATCCTTTCCTTGGTCACATCCATTATTTATGTATGTTCATATATATAGATTTAGCATTTTATGGACAGACTTTATACATTATAGTCTGAACCTTGTGGCTTTCCAATTGTTGTTGCATATTGGTAATTGTAGTTTCACAAAAGCTTAGCCACAGGTGGCAGACATACTCGTTGATCAAGAACAGCAGACAGAGAGGCCAGACCCACAGGCCATTTGACCAGAAAACAGTGAATTAGCCCTATTAGATATGATACCGCTGACAGGAACAGTTAAAGACTTTGTTACCTTAGGAAGGAACCAAAAAAACTTCTTTAAAGGGGTTCTCCAATACTTTTCAAACCTGTCAACTGACCCTCACTGCATTGAAATAAAAAATTAACCCATGTTTCTCTCTCCCGTCACTGCAGTTCTAGTGCTACTGGAACTCCAATGCCCTTGCTGGTACCTCATCTATGATGTCATGATCATGGCTCATGTAACCTTCAGCCAATATCTGCCCTCAGTGGTAATAAGCTGTTCATAGAGGAAAATTACCTACTGTATGAGGCCAGTGACTGGCTTACGATCATGAACCAACAGGTATTCCATCAATGAGGTATCGGCAGGGGACACAAAGGCAATGCCAGGAGAGGTAAGCACTGGTTAATTTTTTATTCTCTGTTGGAGCCTTAGTAGCGATATGCATGCAGACCCGATCTATTCTTCCCCATGCCTCTGCATGATAATATTCTTCACCCTGTTGAGCTAGTAGTTATCTATAGGTAATATGGTGCAGTAGTTATTCTTTATGTGTTGCATATGACTAATTTCTGTTGCCTACTTTAGTTAATAATGTTACTCCTTTATATTGGTTTTTAGGTGTATAAATTGGTCACATACATCTGTTCTCCATGCTTATATTGTAATTCAGGAGTTGTTCCTTGTTATTTTCACCTCATACTCGCTTCATTTTTGGACTACAGCAAGGTCACTTTTCATGATTTGTATTGCTTGGAGGAAGAGGTTTTGTTTTATGTGAGAAGAATTAAAGAGGAACCCCTTGCTAATTTACAGAGCCACAGGCAGCTTCAGACTCACACTTCCTGGTTAGAATGTGGTTTTCAAGGCTACAGAGCTCTAAAGAGTTAAAGCTGGTCAGTAAGTATTGTAAACAAGCTACTGTATTTCATAAGGACAAAGCAGGGAGTGAATAATCCCGACCACTGCTTCAGTCTGTTAGGGTATGTAAAAAGGACGTAAATGTGGCGCTATTTTGCTGCGTATTTGCGCTTTATATGCGAAATGCGCGCCGCAATTACTGTAATTCATAGCTCTCATAGAGAACTCTGAATGACGCCCCAATACGCCGTGTGAACATACCCTTAGAGAGAGGTGGCCAGTAACTAGAGAAGCTTGTCTGCAAAAGCAGGAGAAAAGATCGGCTCCTACCTGAGAAGCAAAATCAGAAAAGCAATGTCTTTGGTAGCAGTCTTCATCTTTGCCTACATGTTTAAAGCAAATCAATGAAATTAGGATTCCCCTTTAATTAACTCATTCCAATCATGTAAAGATATCCAATGTGGTATGCTTTTTTTTTTAGTGTTTTCACATGGTTTGTTTCACTGATTACAGTGGTGTTCAGAATAATAGCAGTCTAATATGACTAACCAGATTGATCACTGTTTTTGTTATAAAATATATTACCACGTCAAAAATTTACCAGTTGGTGCAGTAGATTCTTAGAAAACCAACAGACTCCGCATTCATGGTCTGAATGTTTTTAAATGTATTTGAATAATTATATGAAAGGGGATGTGTTAAAAATAATAGCAGTGTGGAGTTCAATTAGTGAGGGCAATCATTCTGTGAAGAAACATGTGAATCAGGTAGCCCTTATTTAAGGGTGAAGCCAGCACATGTTCTACATGCTTTTCTCCTTGAATGCCTGAGAAATATGGGTCGTTCGAGACATTGTTCAGTGTACTTTGATTAAAAAGTTGATTGGAGAGGGTAGAACTTATAAAGAAGTGCAGACAATGATAGGTTGCTCAGCTAAAATGATCTCCAATGCTTTAAAATGGAAAGCCAAAACAGAGAGATGTGAAAGAAAACAGAAGACGACCATTCCAGTGGATCGAACAATAGCCAGAATGGCAAAGGCTCAGCCAATGATCAGCTCTAGGATGATCAATAACAGTCTCAAGTTACCTGTGCCTTAGAAGACTCCTGTGTGAAGCTCATCTATAGCAAGAAGTCCCCGCAAAGTCCCACTGTTACAAAAAAGACATGTGCGGAAGCAGATACAATTTGCCAAAGAACACATCAACTGGCCAAAAGAGGAATGGAGAAATATTTTGTGGACTGATGAAAGTAAAATGGCTCTTTTTATGTCCAAGGGCCTCAGACAGTTCGACAGACGAACCCCAAACTTCAAGCCACACTAAGACAATGAAAGCAATGAAGCATGGTGGAGCAAGCATCGTGATATGGACATGTTTCTCTTACTATGGTGTTGGGCCTATTTACCGCATACCAGGGATCATGGACCAGTTTGCATATATCAAAATACTTGCAGAGGTCATGTTGCCTTATGCTGAGGAGAAAATGCCCTTGAAATGGGTGTTTCAACAAAACAGCGACCGTAAACACACTAGTAAACTAGCAAAATCTTGGTTCCAGACCAAAAAAATTGAGGTTATGGAGTGACCGTCCAATCCCCGGACCTTAATCCGATAGAACACTTGTTGGGGTGACATCAAAAATGCCGTTTCTGAGGCAAAGCCAAAAAATGCAAATAAATTGTGGGATGCAGTCAAAGCTTCCTGGGCTGGAATAACAAGTTGGTTGACTCTATGCAACATGGATGTGAAGTAGCTCTAAAAAACTGTGGTTATACAACTAAATATTAGACTACTGATTCACAGAAATGTTAAATCCTTAGAAAAAAAAAAAAAAAAAAAAGAGTACACATCTCCAGTTTGTAAAGACAAATGCAGATATTACTATTGTTTGGAACAGCACAATGTTCATTTTCTGTAAAGTAATTAGCAATTCTATACATTTCCCATCATGTTTTGATTTAGAGATCAGTGTGCAATGTTTCCAATACATGAAAATAAAAACTATTATAAGGATTTTGTGCTTAGCTCATGTTTTTGAACACACTGCTAATATTTTGAACACAACTGCATTCATAGACTGTAAGGGCTTGTTCACATGAGTTTTCACTCCGTGTTACAAGCGCTTTGTAGATCCGTCGTGCGGACCGACAGAGCGGACCCCAAGACAGATCTAGCAATTAGCAGTGACTTTATCACTGCTTTCTATGACAAACACGCAGCGACGTTCACATGACAGATCGTCGCTGCATGTTTCAAAAGCGTCGCTCGGGTCCGTCTTGCAAAGAATTGACATGTGGCAGTTACTTGACGTGTGTACTGAAATCTACGGAACCTGCAAAAAAATATTGTCAGAGGAATTCTGGAGCATCAGCATTGAATTGTCAGAGTTCTGAAGAGGTGAGTACAGTTTTTGTTTGTACTATAGGACAACCTCTTTAATATGTGTACAGGGAGGTACAGGAGAACAGTCAAATTTACATTCCTTTTTGAAGTGTGCCATACAAAATGCTAAGCATTAGGATGCAAAATAGATGTTACATTCATAATGGATCCAAAACATAATGTAATATCTAGACAACTGTTTCATTACAGAAAATTAGAAACTTTCCCTTTCTAATGATTGTAAACCACTATAAGAGCAGTGGTATGTAATATAAAGAGACTATTACAACAAAGAGTCTGGTTATGTAAGAGAAGGAACTGAGGCATGTGTAGACCAAGACACAGAAACGTAGGTGGAAAAAAAATCACACAATGTTGCTATCATCACAGTCACTTTTTTAATACAGGGACAAACAATGTCAGTTCATTGTTCTCATGAGCAATTGCATCACAGTTTACATGTTTCAGTTTCTTTTTTATATGATAAAGGTTAGAGTGGCCCTATTTTTTCGATTTTGTTTCTATTTCTGGACACCTTTAAAATCTCTATTTTTTTTAGATTTTGATTTGGCAATAATAAAAAGTGTGCAAATGACTGCATGTTTCATAGAAGGGATTATATATACAATAAATGACAAATTCAATGACTGTGGATATGTAGAAATTCATATTCCACAAGAGTTACTAATTCTGATGTAACTACAGGGCAAAAAATAAGACTTTTTAATATAACTATAGGTCCCCAACACTGGATTGTGCATTAGGTGCCAAACTGAGCAATCATGGGATCAGGCACTTGGGATGTCCGGATGTGCCAGACATCTGTTCTCCATGAAGGTCTATGATCTCCTGGATGGCAATGTTTTATGGCCACTTGTTGTTTTCAATAGGACAGAGAACAGGTGGCAACGACTAACGTACATCGGCAAAGGTTTTCAAGATAAGTCTAAAGTTGGACCCATACTTCCTATTACACTTCAAAAAATAAATTGAACTTGTATGGGAGCATACCGAAATGTAAAGATCTGCAAAGAAACCATATAGCATTTAATAAAAAATGACTGTAAATTCCTTGTTCTTTTACATGTTTCATATTTCTGATTATAGATAGTTACCATAAACTGTTGTAATAGATAAAGTAGTCCATTAAGCTTTCAAGGTGTTAAACGGCTGGCATTTGATAACTCTGTATTGTAGGCTATAATTTACAGATGAGAATGTTTTTCAAGTAGAAATCTCACTCATACTCTATTAAACCTAGAATCGTATTGTAAACAAGTACTCCACCAGCTCTGAACGGCATTACTGTACATGAATCTTTCGTAAAGCTGTAACTTACTTTTAGTGCAGTTTTAACTACTGACTTCTGTATCACAAAATTAGGCCAACATTGTTTTCCCTTTTCATATAATGCTAAATCCTGGCTATGCAAAGAAAATGAATAAGGATAATATTTGAGCACATTTGTTGCCACACACCACAGTAGCAGTAGGGAGGCACATGCTGTCTCTGGCTCTCCGAGTATGCGCGTTTTCGGTTAGAACGCAACCGGAGCCTCCAGCATACTCTCCTTTTTAACACGAAGCTCAAGAGGTGGCAGAGCGAATGATTGATAAGGAGACTTCGAGCTCTTAGGAGCTACAAGGACTATCTTTCTTCTTGTTCTCTGGAATATGGCCCTGCCAACCAAAGGCCAGTGAAGTGATCTTGGAAGATCCTGTCCAAGTGGGAGGGTCTTTTTCGCTTATGCATAACATGTCCTTCAGTCAGTGGGTTGGGGAACGATCGCTATGTGGAGAAAGTTGTCCGGGTAACTGAAATGTTCACTTAGCCACTGCAGTGGGGTTTCCAACAAAGGTTCTATGCCATGGATCATCACCAGATACTTCTTTTCTCCATCTAGAGACAAACAAAATAAAGTCATAAAGTAATAAACATATAAAATAAGCAGGATATAAAAACAGTAGAAGAGAACTACATTCAATCCTACATAAAATGAAATTTCATAGTTTGTCATGGGTAACTATTCCACACATTCTTTTTGTCAAATTTTCAAATATGACCCCATTATATCTAGAACTGCAATTATTATGTATATGTACTAGTGTATATGTATACAGAAAGAGAAATTTGTTCATATTTCATTCATTTGTCCTACTAGCAACATGGACTTTTTAGCACTTAGTGGTTGTGCTAGAAAAGTGATGTAAAATGGGCTAAAATGTGGCACACTTCTGGTGTAGACCCATTTATTATTTGAATCTTTACACATTGTATAACACTTATCCTGAAAACAACTCGTGGTGTGAAATAGTCCAATTACTATTCACGAGTAGATGTGCTATGAACCACCACCAGGCTCCACGGTGCACAAATAGCTTGCAAAAAAACTCTCCAAAAGAGATTAATGTCCGGCACCATCCAAAAGTATAATAAAAACTTTAGAGAAAATATAAAAATAACAGCATCACATGTAGAAAAAATGGTAAATCACATGCTGTCCTTACTAGTGCTTACGCATTTCAGACGCAAAATGCCCTTACTCATATCATAATGTAATTAAGAACAAACCGGAAATGTAACCCCCTTCCTGACATTGGACATACCGGTACATCCCAGCGGGAAGTGCGTTCCCGCAAGTGGACGTACCGGTACATCCTACATATCATGCGGGCTCACAAGCGAGCCCCGCACGATCGTGACATGGGACCAGCAGCATATTACCGCTGGCCTCATGCCACATCACACGCGGCAGGAGTGCGCTCCGGCTGCGGGCGATTAACCCCTTAGCTTCGGCAATTTACTATGATCGGCGCAAACAGAAAAAGGGAGCTTCTTCTGTCTGCTGTCGGCGCAGGCATCCCAGGGAGTGAAAGAAACACTTACTGCACTGTCTGTGATGTCACCATGCCCCACAATGCATTGTGGGCATTGCCGGGCATGGTGAGTGACAGTTACCATAGAGACCAGTAGAAAGCATTTCTATTGCATCAGTGATACTATATGAAGGAAAGTGAAAAAAGTGTGAAACTGGGAAAAAAAAAAAAAAGTGAAACACAAACACGAAAAATAAAATAAAAAAAACATACACTGCTCTCTTCCCCTTTATAAACGGCAATTGCCCACAAAAAGATTTTAAAAAAGTACACATATTGAGTATCGCTGCACGTGTAACAACCTACCCTATAAATCTGTCATGTTAATTAACCCGCACGGTGAACGCTGTAAAAAAAAATAAATAAACAAAGAATTGCAATTTTTGTTCATCCCCAGCACATAAAATGGAATAAAAAGCGATCAAAAACTCATATAAATGCCAAAGTTGTGAGAATTAAAACGTCTGTTCATTCTGCAAAAAAAAAAATCCCTTACATAGCTCTGTAAAAAAAAGTTATGGCTATCAGTGGATAGTGATGCATAAATATTTTTACACAATGTGTAAATGTCACTTATACCGCATACTACCAGGATTGTAGCATTTTGTTCAAAACAACTCACAAAAACCTTAATAAAAAGTGATTAAAGGGTCATATGAACCCCATAATAGTACCAATCAAATTCAAAATGTCAACTCATCCTGCAAAAAAACAAGCCCATAATCAGCTTCATATACAGAAAAATAAAAAAAGTTCTGTCTGTCAGAAAAAACGCTATTTTTTATAAACGCATTTCTATTGTATAAAAGTAATAAAACCTAAAAAACTATATCAAATGTATATCATTGCAAATGTACCAACCCGCATAATAAAGTTAAAATGTCATTTATACCGCATAGCGAACGCTGTAAAATTGAAACCCAAAAACAATGGTGGAACTGCGTTTTTTTCCCCTCATTTTCATGGCCAAATGATAAAAAACCTGTACACCCAAAATGCTCAATACACCCCAAGATGAGATCCATGAGGGGTGTTGAATCCAAAATTGGGTGACTTCTGGAAGGTTTCACGTGTTTTGGTACTTTGGGGGCTTTGCAAATGTGACATAGCACCCCCCAAAATCTGTGTTACAAAAGTCAAATAATGCTCCCTCTCTTATATGCCCTGACGAATTTGGAAGAAATTGCATAACATTTTGGGTGCTTTTTTCCAGGATTCCTTGCAAAAATGAAACATTTTGCAGATTGTTGTAAAAAAATTATTTTTTTTTATTTTCACAGCCTAATGCTAAAAAAATTTGTGAAACACCTGTGGGGTTGATATACTCACTACATCCCTAGATATATTCAGTAAGGGGTGTAGTTTCCAATATGTGGTCTTTTTAAGGGTGTTTATTAAGTTTTAGCACCTTAGGGTGTCCACAAACTTGTAATGGTGTCCATAAAATCGTAATGAAAATGAGACCCCAGAGTACGGTAGGTGCTCCTCCTACTCCGAGGCTTGTGGTTGAGCTAAATATTGCACTAGCGCCACATACAGAATATCTCTAAAAATGGCATAATCTGGGGAACCAATATTAATTTGCTTTTCCCTGGTCACATCTACCATGTTCTTGTGAATAATGGATAAAAACTTAAAATCTAAAAAAAAGTGAAATTTTGAAATTTCACCTCCACTTTGCTTTAATTCCTGTGAGACACCTAATGGGTTAGTAAACTTCCTAAATACTGTTTTGAATACTTTAAGGCCCCGTTCACACGGCTTATTCTGCCGCGGATTGGCGCCGTACTGCGCGCCGGATTTGCGCTGCAGTACGGCGCCAATCCGCGGAGAAATTACGGTAATCCACTGCTCTCATAGAGAACAGTGGATTCCGTCGCTCCTCCCCGCTCGGCAAATCCGCCGCGGGGGGGGGAGAAAGTGACATGCACATTATTTACGGCGCGGACGCGCCGTAAACAATGCATTGTCTATGGGGCCGGGAGCGCGCCCCCGCCGCGCTCCGGCCCAGCCCCGCCCCTTATTCACGGCGGATTTGTGCGCTCAATACGGCGCACAAATCCGTCGGGAATAAGCCGTGTGAACACGGCCTAAGGGGTTTAGTTTCTTAGATGGAGTCATTTATGGGGGTATCTAACATACAGGCACTTCAAAGCCACATCAGAACTGGTCTGGTCCCTAAAATTATGTATATTGCAAATTTTATAGAAAATATAAAAAAAATTACTACTACATTTCTAAGCCCCCTAATGTCGTAAAACAAAAAAGTCATTTAAAAATGATGCCAACCTACAGTAGACATATGGTAGATGCTAGTTATAAACTATTTTGAGTGGAATAAATAGCTTTCTTACATGTAGAAATTTTTGTAGTTTGAAAATGGTAAATTTTTCAAGATATTTTTGATATTTTTCACAAATAAAGATTTTTGGGACCAAAATTTCTTACTAACTTAAAGCACAATATGTCATGAGAAAAAAATCTCTGGATCACATGGATAGGTAAAAGTTTCAAAAAGTTATTCTCACATAAAGTGGCACGTCAGATTTAAAAAATGGGGCTCTGTCATTAAGGCCAAAACTAGTTGCGGCGGTAACAGGTTAGAACCCATGTGGACCAATCAAAATTTCATTATAATTAAAAATGGTGCTGGACCTAAATCGCTTTTGGAGAGTAGTTTTGCATGACATTTATTATTTGCTCTAGACACTTTTGCAACTCATCCAGCAAGGCGGCGTGGTTTAGATGTAAGTGGCAAGAAAAGAACATGGTCTTAATGTGACAATATGCAAAAATACTGCACCATAACTGTAGAAATTTACTGGAGTAGAATTTTGGTGTAAAGTAAATCAACAAATATTTTAAGAGGCGCCAATGTTTTTGTACAGCATAAGCCTCTGTGATTAATTTGGCACATTCTTAGACTGCCCAGTCTAAGCTGATACTGTCTAACATATAGATGGCAATAGAGTCTATTGCCACCCAGGGGTGTCAAACTCATTTTCACTGTAGTCCACAACAATATTCTGGTTGCCCTCAAAGGCCTCGTTCACACGGCTTATTTCAGAACGTATTTACAACGGATTTCCGATGTAAATACGTTCTGATCTCAGTTGAAAATCAGTTGCAAATAAGTGCCACTAAGTGTGGCACGTATTTGTAACTGATTTCCCGACGGATTCACCATCTCCAATCATTGTAGGTGGTGAATCCGTCCGGAAATAATTGACATGCACATTGTTTTTCCGTCCGGATTGCCGTCGTCAATCCGCGGCGGCAATCCGGCACGGAATTTTGCCTCGTGTGAACGACGAGCCGTATTTTCTATTGAAATCAATAGAAAATAGGCTGTGACTTATTTCGGACGGATTTGCCGACGGAAAAATCCGTCCGAAATAAGCCGTGTGAACGAGGCCAAAGGGTCATTGGAGTGTGGCTAGGTGCATTGATATGGCTGTCAGAGCTGTGCCACCGCCTGGGAGTTGCATATCAGCTGTGTCTAGGCTCCCGAGTGCCATATAAAAGAGCATGGTGGACCAGATTCTGGACCTGTGCAATAGACTATGTGCAATACTGTTTTTAATAACATTCAGGCAGTTAGAGATCATTGCCTACACAAATCCTAACAATTCACGTAAAATGTTCATCTTGTGATACTGATGACACCTGGATACTTTACATATTACTTAGTCTCACACTTAACACTAGTCTGTTTTATCATGTGAAACACAAAGAGGGACATGTGTGAAAACGGTCTAGGTCTAAGACTTTCTTTGCTGCCCATAGCTCCCAATCAGAGCTCCTCTTTCTTTTTTTTCACAGCACTAGATGAAATGAAAGGGGCGCTCTAATTGGTTGCTATGGGCAACAAAGTCTTAGACCAAGACAGTTTTCATACATGTGGCCCAAAAAGTCAATTTATATTGGAGCAGAGATACAAATTCAATACAAGAGTCCTAATGAACGCTGCACGCTGACTAGAAACCAAACTATAACAACTTCCATGTGTAAACCATAATCAATAATATGTTTTAACTAATTTTAGAAACGATCAATGGTAGGGAAACCGTGTTTCTGACTCACTGGTGACAAGGTTCTCATACATTACAAACTGGTTTTCAATTATTCATCCAATGGTCTCCACAGACCCAACTCCAGGGGAGAAGATACACTGTAAGCTGTTTGGTTAAATGGGCTGAAAACTAAAGCTGAGTCACTCTGTCTGCCCAAGCTGCATGGAATGCTTCTTGGAAGGAGACATCTCAAACACAGTATACACTAACTTCATAAATCACACTCATTATTGGGAAAAGTTTCTTTTCCTGGTGCAATTAAACATTCATACTAAAAACCTTAATGGACAGATACAAACATTCAGCTCCCCAAAAATGTATAATGCACATTCCACAGAGCAGACAGATTGGGAACCAGAGTTCGGAATCTGTCTCAGCGACTTAAAAGGCATTATCTTTATAAATCTGTTGTGGTTTTTAACCAGCATTGCTGGAGACCAGCCACTTTATTTTTACCTCTCTGCTGGGACAAAAGCAAATTACTCAGAGGAAACTCTAATTTTACAATCGTAACCCAGAGGAATAGATCGAGGCACAGAAACAGCGCTGTAATCCTTTATTGTTGAGATTTAATCAAATAGTACAAACTGATCTTGATTTTTAGAAAATAAACAGTGCAAATTTATATTATTTAGTAAAAACCTATAAATTTATAAGTAATGGTGCCTGAACACTTTAGATGTTGGCCAAATGCTATTAAAAGGGGTTGTTCACCATCCCTATAGATAGTGAAAGTATACTTACCCATAAACTGATGCACTTTCCCGCGATACGCTTGGCGGTCTTTTCTCCGTGCCTTGTCGTCTTCTGTCTATGGCTAAATGGAAACTGCAGTGGTCACCTCACACTGCCCGAAGTTACCTTTCCGAGCCTTTAAAGGGAACCTGTCCCATAGATTGTGCCCCCCTTGCTGAGGACAGCACAAGCCAGTGTCAGACCTGCTGTTCCCAGCGCTGTGTCCCTTATTCTGTAAGATGCTGGAGTTTTAGAGCATTTTCCTCTTAAATCTTATTCATGAGCAGGTGTTAGCTCCACCCACCAAAGGCTAGCTCCACCCACTGACAGTTATTCACATGTTTCTGCCTATTCAAAGTAATAGGTTTGTCAGTTGAGGTGGGCGGGGCTAGCCTCTGATTGGCCGGGTTTGAAAAAAACTGACACTCTGAAGGACTCTTCGAATGACTTTTCTGGCTGAAAACTGCAGAGTTGAGCATTAAATACATGAAAACTACAGCATCTTACAGAATAAGGGACACAGCGCTGGAACAGCAGGTCTGACACTACCTTGTACTGTCCTCAGCCAGGGGGGCAAAAACTATGTGACAGGTTCTCTTTAACTTCCAGTGACACTGGGCCGTGTCACACGGCATGGCAGCCTATCAAAGGGTGTAGTGGTGATGTTTCATTAGGCCAGAGCCAGAAGAGAACCACAAGACCCAGGAATAAGACCGACAGGTGTATCGCTCCATCCAGAGGGGAGTATGTTTTTTTTTTATTTTCTTAGGTGCTCAGCAGCATACTTTAAAGGGAATGTGTCATCAAAAAATGACTTCTTGTTTAACTCACATTTTTATGTTAAACACATTTTTTAGGAATTTTTGGTTATGTTTTTTTTTTAATTTTCCATATAACTTTCAGTATTTCTTTAATAATTCCTAAGTCCTGCAGTTTTCACTTTGGCCACTAGGCCTAATAATTGTCTGACACTTCCTGTTCTGTTTAGAGAGCTTTTCAGCAGTCTGCTCATTATCAGTAAAAGCAGGGTCACACTGAAAGGAGACACCATTGTGTACAGATAACACAGAATCCACCAGTCACAAGAGGAGATGTCACAGCTCCCCCTCTCCCTGCCTTCACAGTGAAAACTCTCCTATAGAAGTCTATGGGACATAATCTGTCTTAAGAATCCTATGTGCATGAAGCTGCTGTAAAGTATCTCTCTGACTGCTGTTAAAGCAGTGCAAGCAAGAATGTCTTCCCCACAATCATATATAGACGGCCGAATAGAGACCTCTACAATCAGGAAATAAAAATCACTGAGAGGAAAAGAATATGGATCAGGAGCTTGATTTAATAAGTAAAAAAAAGAAATTGGCGACAGATTCCCTTTAACAAAAAAGGTGGACAACCCCTTTAATTCTAATTCCCACATACATGATGAACCCTGCCTGGCCCAAGCATGAATGTGTTCTGAATGGTGAGAGGGGAACAAACCGCTGCCAGACACTTATAGGATCTAACATGCCCATTTCTTCCTTCCATGAGATGTCATTGGGGAACAATTGGAAACACCTCAGTACACACTGGGGCAGATTTAGCAATACTCTCTAACTCTTAGGGTATGTACACACAGCGTAATAGGTACACGACACAATACGCTGGGTGTTTTGGAAGCACGGCCCCATCGACATGCATTGTCAGTGGCACGTAAACGCCGCTAACAATTGACATGTCACTGCTCTCCCCGGGCGTATGATACGATCATATTGTACGCCCCGGAGAAACAATGCGTAATTCATAGCTCTCTATGAACTACCGTAATTGCGGTGCGCATTTTGCCGCGTAAATGGCCACTTCTGTCTGACAGCATTCTGCTTGAAGCCTCGCAATGACGAGGTACTGTTCATCAATTGTAAGGTGTTGTCTTTGTCTCATGATGTCAAAATGTAAACAGCATGATGAGGAGGACTGTTTAAATCCCAATTCACATTGATCCCCAAAATGTGTTGCACAATTCAGCGGTCAAACGCATGTTGTGAATTTTGCCATTATGCTCCTTGTTAGAGATCAGCAAGTTGTGCAAAAAAGTTAAGAGATGCTCTCATTTAGTTCATTTAAAGAAATTTTCAAGAAATGTTATGTTTATCCTGAAATTTCAACCAAAATCCAAATATCCTTAACTTTTTGTGAGTAGTGTGTTAGTATTTTTTACATTATTTATACAGCTTTTTTAGTTTTATAGAAATAAGGCCTTAATTTTATAAATTAAAAGTTAGATAGTTCACAAAGTCCATTTAGCTCACAAAGCACTGCCCAAACTAGATTCAATTGTATCTAATTACTGACTGCAGTTATTATTTATGCGTTTGCTGCCTTCGAAGGTAAATGTGTTCTCCACCTAAAACCTGAAAATAAATTTAAGTACAGTAGAGCTGCTAAAAATACATGCTGCCTGAAAGCTCCCTTACCTAACAATTATAACGGCAGAGTTTTTAAATCCCTTACAAAAGGTTACTAGGTAATATATTTATATAACTTTTTTTATTTTGTTTGTACATTTTTCTTTTATTATTCTAAGTTTGTAAAAATCCATGCGTAGGGGTCGGAAAACCCCTTGAACAGATAAAACATTTTACAAAATAGTGTGTTTTCATTCACATAATTCTGTGAAATGAATAAACCAAGCGAATATTAGACAATGTACAATTTATAGTTCTGAGTCATTAATATTATATAACAAAACATTTAGTTTGTAGCATGGGAGGGGGAATTAAATCTCAGATACATAGCCTGGTTCTTGAAAGTCAACAGAACTAATGAAGCTGTATTGAGGGGGTGTATGGAAAAAACTGAGAACAGAAGCCACGTTAAATTCGGAATGAAACAGAGATTGATTCGTTATTTGGCTTGAAGCTATAAATATATAAAGTTTTAATGAATATATCTTCTGAAAAAGATTTGATGATACTGGTTAATAGCAAATTATTTAACATATAGCAAATTATAAATGATGAACTGGGATGGCTGCCAAGAGAAAGTACAAAAAACAGTCTGTACCATATATCATTAGACCTGACCGGAAAAAAAAGATCTGCCAAGAGCTGACAGTAATGGTCAGAGGGTTAAACCTTGTTAGTGTGTATACATCAAACCATGGTTTTAAGAATAATTTATCTTAAAGAGAAATTCCTTGTGAAAAATGAGATGGTAACACATTAACACTATGCTGTTGGTGAGCTGCAAATTAAATCACAGGAGTCTTCTATGCTCACATGTAAAGTTATATTCGTGTGACAAATGTTAGCATACCCTTAAAACTACTGGAAATCTTTAGCCAATCCATTTCAATGATCAGATTAATTTTACTTTGCGTAAAAGGACTGTTCTGTTGAGTTCTAAACAGAAGTAAAAAAGTGCATACATCATTTTAACATTGTTCTTTTCGGTTTGAACCTTCCGGGCTGATTACCATGTGACTTGTCACCAGGGCTGTGGAGTCGGAGTCGGGCTATTTTGCAGAGTCGGAGTCGCAAAAATGGACTCGACTCCCGACCAAAAAATATAATAAGTTGGTCCAGTTATTTTCGATGCAAAGAGCAAGAGGAATTAGGTCCGGTCAGTGCTACCGCTCCCATATCTTCAGCCTCATCACATGAGGAGTGTAATTGATGACATGGAGCAGGCAAGGCGCTGCCACAGGGAAAAAGATTCTGCTCCCATAGCAAATAGATTTCAGCAAAATTTTTCACCTGCTTTCAAAGAAGTAGAAGAGTTCAACCATTCATCAAAACTGACTGTGGCTGAGGCAATTCCTTTATACCGGACATTGTTAGAGATGTTGCCCCTGTGGTAACCGCTTTCCCACCAACCCAAGTTAGTGTAGAGAGGCCATACTCTAGCCTGGAAATAATGAGATCAGATGTGAGATCATGTATGAGGGATCTGATGGAGGCAGTACTATTTCTCAGAACAAATTTAGAGGCGTGTCGCATATTTACAATTTTTTTGTGTTCTAAAGTCATATCTAATAAATATATTTTACACTGACAAGCAAAAAGGGTAACAATGTTTTGAACTTGTGACTTTCAGGCTCCATATCTCACCATCCACTACAGCTTTGTACATGAGGCTACTGTAATTGTATTTACAGTCATCTTACCTATCTTACACATAAATTTGACTTGCAAGTATTTAGCATTTGCTTAGTTCTGCAGATTCTTTCCTGTAGCTGCATTGTTTGCTTCTAAAAAATCAAAATGTTAATTTTTTATTATTTTGTTCATATTTGGTGAATCCACCTTTAGTTTTCAATACTGCCTGAATCCTTCTGGGCTCTGGATCAGATCCAAGCATATTTTGACCAAAATCTGATCCCAGGTCTCTTCTACAAATTCCCAATGTTGTTGCAGACTGGACTTGGATACAAATACAGCTTTTTCTTCAACTCTACCCACAAGTGTTCAAAAGATCAAAACATTGTTACCCTTTACCTGTCAGTGTCTGTTCTACCTAAATAGCTTGATTATTGTATCATAAGGTGATAAACAGCCTGATGTTACCATTTTACTACAGTAAAGTTATCACTTAAACATGCGCCATGTATGAGGGAGTCAGAGGTATGGGAAATTGAGGAGTCAGAGTCGGGGCTTTGGCTTACCGACTCCACAGCCCTGCTTGTCACAAATTTTGATTGATTGTTGGGGTCTGGGAGACCCCCCACCAATTATTAAAAACAATGAGGTAGAAAAAATTGCTTTGCACCCTTGTTTATGCTAAGTCTTTGGCAAGCAGAGCATTCAGTCTACAGATTTATAGAAGTTCTCATGGACTTTATATTAACTTACACAACCTGCTCAGTTCTCCAAGGAGAAGGAAACAGAAATAACGGGGCACTGCGCGGGACTAAATACCTCTGCCCGTTTGTTTTAGTGGTCACTGAGAGTTTCAGCACCAGGACTCCCACTAATCAAAACTTCATTATCTCACTATGACATATCAGGAATTTATTAAATATGAAAGATATCCTTTAATATGTCTTTGCAGTGGCTGGCACTCAATCTCCATACCTATATACATAGGGTTAAGGTCCTGTAATGTTTTCTGCAAAATAGAGCTGCCAGTGTTCACTGCCCTGGTCACTTTTGTTTTTCCTGCTAACCTTCCAGTTATTGATGCTGTTACTTTAAAGGGAACCTGTCACATAGGTTATGCCCCCCTTGCTGAGGCCAGCACAAGCAAGTGACAGACCTGCTGTTTCCAGCGCTGTGTCCCTTATTCTGTAAGATGCTGCAGTTTCAGAGCATTTAATGCTCAAATCTTATTCATGAGCAGGTTTTAGCCCTGCCCACCAAAGGAAAGCCCCGCCCATTGAGTTATTCACATGTTTCTATCTTTTCAAAGTAATATGTTAATCAGTTGTGAGGTGGGCGGGACTAGCCTCAGGTGGGAGGGTCATGTATTAAACAGACTCTTTTCATGACTCTTTTCTGGCTGAAAACTACCAGATTTAAGCCTTAATTACGCTAAAACTCCAGCATCTTAAAGAATAATGGACACATCGCTGGAAACAGCAGGTTTGACACTAGCTTGTGCTGCCCTCAGCAAGGGGAGCATAAACTATGTGACAGGTTCCCTTTAAATACTCTAAAACGGCTGCATCTTACAGAATAAGGGACACAGCGCTGGGAACAGCAGGTCTGACACTAGCTTGTGTTGTCCTCAGCAAGGGGGGGCATAACCTATGTGACAGGTCCCCTTTAAATGCTCTAAAACTACAGCATCTTACAGAATAAGGGACACAGTGCTGGAAACAGCAGGTCTGACACTAGCTTGTGCTGTCCTCAGCAAGGGGAGCATAAACTATGTGACAGGTTCCCTTTAAATGCTCTAAAACGGCTGCATCTTACAGAATAAGGGACACAGCGCTGGGAACAGCAGGTCTGACACTAGCTTGTGCTGCCCTCAGCAAGGGGGGCATAATCTATGTGACAGGTTCTCTTAAGTACTAATGAGCTTCTAGACTATCATGTGGAGAGTGCTCAGGTTCACACCCCATTGAGAACTGAGCAGTGGTGACCACCTCCTGGACAGGGGATAGGCTTACTGCAAAGACTGTCAAAGGATGTGCTCATCATTTCTCAGCTCTCAATAGGAAGTTAACCTGAGTGCTCTTCTTGTTTAGAACTGAACAGTGGAGGACACCAACTTGACTGTCTAGGGGCTCATCAGCAAATTAGGAGCTGGAACTAACAGCACTAATAGCTAATGAACAGAGGAGGCTACGAGAAAAAAGATAAAAGTGCGTGAATGAGTGAAGCAGCTGCTATCATTGGATGCTAACTGTACCATTTTGCCATCCCCAATAAAAAAAATAACATTTTGGTTGCCTTGTGCTGCCAGCAGAGGGAGCTTATAGAGGAAAAAAAAAATCACAGAAGAAATGGGACATTATTTACTTAAAAACATAGACACAAGGCCATACTTACAGCTCAATGGCTGGACAAGGTAGGAGGCAATACAAGTACCAATGCTACCTGGGAGAAATTCAGCAGGTGCAGCTCACTAACGAACAGTTGTTAACACACCCATACACTAGGGGGGCAACTGCCAGAAAAAACTGCAATTTGGGGATAAGAAAAATTTCACTCAGTATCAGAAAAGCCCAATACCATCACGGACAGGGCACATAAAAGGATAAGATAAACAATACTCCAGCCATTTCAATAAGGGTGGTGAATGTGACATTAAATTCCATAGATAAGGCTTAAAAGGGTTGCTTTTAATAAAGTTAGTGTGGTGCCCCCAGGCTAACTTAAAACCCACTTAAAATGCCCTTGACTATTTGACGGGTTTCCCAGGATTTTCCCAATTTCCAACCAAATACTGACACCCTCTGCTCCCCAGTATTACGGGGCAAAATTACACACTGAAAAATATCAAATGTGAGGTATTAGTTGATATACTGGCCAATTACAAAAGATTAAACCACGTCAAGAGTCCCCCTCTTTCTATTAAACTTTAAAGCGCAATAAAAAACGGTGGTAATTTCTGAAGCCCCCCCAATCCTGTGTGGGAAAAAACAAAATGTACTTTATGAATTTTTTATTTTTATGAAGGGATCTGAGTTTTTTTAAATAAATATGAAGCTCTGAGTGCTATAAAGATATAGTAAGGACCTTTTTAACGAATCTTGAGTATTTAAAGTAATATCTAGATGCAGACATCTTAGACACTGGTCATAACCTTTTAACTAACACCACAGCCTAATGGATACTTACATCAATAGATTTTAACTGCCTACACAGTAAAGCCATACAACATACTGAAGGGGTTATCCCAGCAGGACAACCCTTTTATAAAATACCCCATGATGAGTCCAGCTACAAGCAATACCATATTATCTGCAATAAAAAAATATTGTATTTAACGTATTAAAAGAAAAAGCCATGATTTGTTCCCCAAATTTTAAAATAACAATTTTTCTTAGAATGTTTTAAAGGGGGCTGCACTTCTCCAATTACCGATTCCTCTGTCAGTAGTAGCCACAAATTCAAAATAAGACGACAGCCCTATTTAGTAAGACTTGAAAAATACATCTTCCCAGGCAGATTTTAATCAGAAGAGAATATAAGTGGAACCTATTCACCCTGGAAAGCCGGAAGGCTTGGTTTGGGCACAATGAGGGGCAAGCCTGTTTAAAAATAGGGTCTCATTTGAAATGAGGTAACCTTGCTATTGGTAGATACTCTTAAAGGCAAAGTTCACACGCGGGGCGGGAAAGGCTTTTTTAGTGCCCTGGGGCGAGTACACCCAATGGCGCCCCCCCCCTCGCTCCCCAAAAATGCCCCCCCCACCCCAATTCCCCTTTTACCCCTGCCCAGGGCCTTTCACTAATTTTCTGCGATCCCCCAAAACTTCCCGCCATCTCCTCAGCATCATGCACAATGGAAAACAGCCCGAAAAATTTCTTTTCAAAATCGCTCCCCTCCGTAGCAGTGTAAAACCCAAATAACAGTCACCGAAAAACCACCGTTTCATGGACAAAATCTCCAGACAATGATTGTTCAGCGACACAGGCTCTGATTCATAACCCCCGCCAACATGAAATAGTGGTAGAATATTTTATGTAACGCTCTGCAGAAATCAAAATGATTTCACGCATTACATTTTGTGACTCACCGGGGCGTCTTTCTGACAGCGTCGTTTTCCCTTTCCCCCTTTTTTTCTCCATCCCCGGTTTCACCCCATGCTGATTGCCCCGGCCCATACCGTCCCCAGATTTGGGGCACATATCTTGGGAATCCTACATTTCCCGAACCCCTAATTTAGGTAATAAATCCCCCATTGACAGGAAAAAGATATAGGTCCCCCTCAGGCAGGGTTTAGACAAGGGTCACTCTCAGGCATTATATAGCTAGGGCTCAGGGAGGTTTTATAGTATAGGGGGCTTCGGGAGGGTTATAGGGCCTACAGGCAGGCATATGGGGGGGCCCCAGGCAGGGAAAAGGGGGCCACAGCAGGCTTATGGGGGGGCCCCAGCAGGCTTATGGGGGCCAAGGGAGGCTTAAGGGCAAGGGAGGCTTAAGGGGCCACGAGGCTTAAGGGGGCCCCAGGGAGGGTTAAGGGGGCCCCGGCAGGGTTTAGGGGTAAGGGAGGCTTATAGGGCTACAGGCAGGCTTAAGGGCCACGGCAAGCTTAAAGGGGCTAAGCAGGGTTTTAAAGGGGACGGCAGGGGTAAGGACTACAGGCAGGGGATAGGGGCTAAGCAGGGCCCATAGGGGGCCCCAGGCAGGGCCCATAGGGCCACAGGCAGGTATAGGGGCCACAGGGAGGTAAAGGGGCCCCCAGGCGGCGTATGGGGGCCACACAGGCGTATGGGGGCCACAAAAGGGGCGATAGGGGCTCAGGGGAGGCCATAGGCCACAGGCAGCCCATAGGGGGGCCACGGGAGCTTAAAAGGGGCCACAGGCAGGCGTAAGGGGGCCACAGGCAGCGAATGGGGGCCACGGAGGGATGGGGCCCCAGGGGGCTTTTAGGGGCCACAGGCAGGCTTAAGGGCCACAGGGGAGGCAATAGGGGCACAGGGAGGCTTATAGGGGCCACAGGCAGGATATAGGGGCTACAGGGAGGGTATAGGGGGGCCCCAGCAGCATATAGGCTACAGGGAGGGTTATAGGGGGCCCCAGGCAGGGTATTGGGGCCCCGGCGGGATATAGGGCTCAGGGGGGCTTTTTAGGGCCCCCAAAGGGAGCATATAGGGGGCCCAGGCAGGCATATAGGGGGGGGTAAGGGAGGCTTTAGGGGGCCTCAGGCAGGGTTTTTAAGGGGGCCACAGGGAGGCATATTGGGGCCACAGGGGAGGATATAGGGGCCCCAGCAAGCAATAGGGGCTACAGGGGCTTATAGGGGGGACAGGCAGGCTTATAGGGCCCCAGGCGGGTTATGGGGCCACAGGCGGGTATAGGGGCTGCAGGCGGGGTTGGGGCTACGGCGGGGTTTAGGGGCTACAGGGGGCTTAAGGGGGACAGGGACTTAGGGGCCACAGGGCGGGATATAGGGGGTACGGGAGGTAAAAAAACACCCCTTTATCTTTTCCTGTGCCCGGGCGCGGCTCCCTTCGGGGCCCCCCCTCCGCGCCGGCGCTCCTCCCCGGGAGCTCCTCGGCCCCGCCATGACCGCTGGCCCGAGAGAGGCAGGTGCGAGACTCACCCTTTACGCGACGCTGCCCCTGAGCGCCGCCGGAGCCGCGGCGGGTTTCCCCACGCTATGAGGAAACCCCGGCCCCGTGGTCGGCCTGCGGCTCACTGGGGGATCCAGTACCTCCGGGGGGCGGGCCCGACACTGTCTGCGGGGCAGGGGGCGCTCGCTTTGCTCCCAGAAGCGGTCACAGAGACCCCCGGCGCTTCAGGCCCATGGCAGCGGCCCGGACCCCGGGGAGGGCGGGGCCCTGCCGCCCCCCTTAGGGGAAAGGGAGAGGTAGGCGCCCCAGGGGGTCGCCCACCTTGGCCTACCCTTTGTCCCGGCCCCTGTTCACACCAAAAAAAGGGAGTATTCAGTCCGTAATTTCTTGCCCAAATGCCAATTACGGCTGGAATACGTCCCAGTAATTACGGTAAACCCCAGTTCTCATAGAGAACTAGGATTAAGTCCCCCTCTCCCCCCCCCCCCCCCCTCCACCGGCGTAAGCCTGTGAACAACCTAATTGACACAAGTGCATTGAGAACTGAGAGCTGGTGCTGGCTGGGAGCATTCCAATTGGTACTGAACAGAACCTTAAGGCTTTGTTTACACGGCTTATTTGCGGGGCGTAATTACGCCCCTTAATTACGCCGTGTGGGCGGGGGGGGGGCGCGAGGGGGGGCCGCACCTCGCCCCGGGCCCCCAAGACACATTACCAGCGTGCGTTTCCCGGTTTGTAATTCTAGTCCTCTCTCCCCCTGCTGTTTCCCGCCCCTGGTCCCTTTTTTCTGTAAGATGCTGTAGTTTTAGAGTATTTAGTGCTCAAATCTTATTCATGAGCAGGTGTTAGCCCCGCCCACCAAAGGCTAGTCCCCGCCCACCTGGTAGTTATTCACGTTTCTACCTATTCAAAGTAATAGATTAGTCAGTTGTGAGGTAGGCGGGGTTAGCCTCAGATGGGCGGGATATTGACTCTTTTCATGGCTCTTTTCTGGTTGAAAACTGCAGATTTCAGCACTAAATACTCGAAAACTACAGCATCTTCTAGAATAAGAGACACAGTGCTGGAAACAGCAGGCCTGACACTAGCTTGTGCTGTCCTCAGCCAGGGGGGCATAAACTATGTGACAGGTTCTCTTTAAGGCCCTAGTTACATATTTAATAAGGTTGAAAAAAGGTCCATCAAGACCAACCTATACCCCTTCTATGTTGATTCAAAGGAAGGCAAAAACCCCTATGAGGTGGAAGCCAACTGACCCATACAAGAGAAAAATTCCTTCCTGACTCCAATATGGCACTCAGCATACACCCCTGGATTAATGTCCCATTATAGACTCTAGTAGCCATAACCTGTAATATTTTAAGACACCTGGGGTGTTCTTGAACTTGATTCATAGAAAGTAGTGTTGTGATAAAGCCAGCTAGCCTTTGCATGAACAAATGAATGTGGAGGTGCATGGCTTGATCCCAGGAGGCCACTGCTTAAACAAACTATGATTAAGGGTGCTGCTAACCCGAAACGCGTCAGCCTTTTATTACTCACCTAATGTAAAGAATCAATAAAGTCTCCATCTTCTCACTTCGATTTGTGCTGGCTCTCCCATCGTTTTGGAATCGTAACAGTTCTTGAACCTGCTCAATTAATCCACCATCACAGCCTCTTGTGGCAATGTGTTCAACAGTCTCATCGGTCTAAGGCAGGGTTCACACGGCAATAATTGCGGGACGTATTTCGCCCACAATTACGCCGTGAATAACTGACATGTCACTTCTCTCGCCGCTCGGCGTATTGTGTGAGTGGGGAGAGGAGACGTAATCCATAGTTCTCTATGAGAACTCTGGATTACCGTAATGACTGGGACGTATTTCAACCCGTATTTAGCGCAGTATGCCGCAAAATACGGGGTGAAATACGCCGCATTTTAAGCCGTATCAGTAAAGAATCCCTGTCTGTGATGATGGCAAAACCTCTTTCCTCTAGACATAGAGAATACCCCCTTGTCTTGGTTACTGACCTAAGTGTTTTGTATACTGTTCTTTCACCTATTTGTACGTGTAATGTAATTTTTACACTTACTCGGACAGCTTTTGAGGAAATCTAGATTATGAATGTGCAAAATTAAAGACTACTTTCAGGACTGAAGGAACATTGTGGACAAATATAAGGCTATGTCTACACTGCATCGGACAAAAAACGACCAGAAAGCGGATGTTTTTTTTCCGATGCAGGCCCGCGGTTTTTGTCACGCTTTGTAAGAAAAACATTGTCGCTTTTCGTTTTTTTTACGTCGCCCATACAAATATATTGTATGAGAAGAAGCCAAGAAAACTAAATGCGCCAGCGTATTACACAATATGTTGTATAATCCGCCGGCGCCAGAAGACGAGCTGAGAAAAGATGAGCTGTGGAGACTACAGCTCGTCTTTTCTATTGCTGTCTATGGGGCCACACAAACGATCGTATCTTCGACGCTTTTAAAAAACTAAAAGCGCCGAAAATACGATCGTAATGCTGTGCAGTGTAGACATAGCCTAACAGCATAAATATAAAAAAAGTAAAATTTTTGTGAGAGGAGACAAAGTATATTGAATGACTTTTTTCATAGGTCAGACAAGACAATACCAGTTCCTGAGGTCAAAAGGATGCTACCCGGGTCCTTCCTTTCTGCAACCTATGGTTTCACTAATGTAATTTGCTGTGCTGGATCATTTAATCACTGCCTTGTTTGTGCACACACTGTATAAAAGACGAATGTCAGGATTACATAGTGTCAAGGCTCATGCATTAACCAGACTTTCTCACTGTTTGGGATTGGAGGTTGATGACACTCACGCAGAAAACAGTTTTACAAGAGACTGAATGCTACCTTTTAAGCACATTAAGGCACAAAAATATGCATATACAATGTCAGGACAAACATCCCACATGTGGCTGGAATTTTTCTTATTCGAACAATGTACTGATCATCCTAAAAGGTGTTTTAATACAAAAGTTATTTTCTCATGTATGTGGAAAAAATCAAAAAAAAAACAAAGAGGGAAAAGAAATGAATCCTTGTTCAGTCTTTAAAGACATTATACAGTGGCTAGGACAATATTATTGGCACTCTTCAAACGATAGAAGGATAATGTGTGTAATATTCAAGTGGATTATTGTCTGTTATTTGGTATCACTGGTATCAACCCTCGACTCTTCTGCCAGTTTAAAAGAACAACATACACTTTAACATGGAGAATAGAATATTATTTGGAGGTCTAAAGAGTTTACAGAGAAGATAATGATCATGGTCAATATGACAGCTTAAAGACCAATGCCAATACTAGAGACATTTAAAGGGAATCTTCCACCAATTTTTTTTTTTTTTTTTTACTTATTAAACCAAGCCCCTGATCCACATTCTTTTCTTCTTTACGGTTTTTATTGTTTTTTTCTGATTGTAGACTTCTGAATTCTGTTGTCTGTATATGATTGTGGGTCAGCATTCTTGCCTGCACTGCTTTAACAGTAGCCAGACAGATAGTTTACAGCAGCTTCATACACATAGGAGACTTAAAAGGGTTGTCTCACTACATCGATTCATCTTACCTCAGTCAGTCAGTTTCATTTTTTAATTCAGGGCCGTGTTTACTGGCTGCCATTAGCCTGCAGGGACAAGCTGCTGAGGACAGCAGGTCTGTAGTTATAGTGACCAGTGCTGGTAGCCTATTAGGAGAAATCAAACAGGTCTGTTGCTATAGTGACCTGAGGAGCTGATGCAGCCCATATAAGAGGGGATATCTAGGAATAGGTAGAACACAGTTAATGGACATATATTGCAAAGTGACTTGTTTTTGCTGAATGTTTAACATAAAAAGCAATCCCTGTAGCGAGACAACCCCTTTAAGACTGACTCAGTCCCATTGACTTCTATAGGAGAGTTTTCTAGTCATGCTCTGTGACCTGGGAAGAAGTCAGCGTGCAGGGAGGTGAAAGGGTGAACTGCGACTATCTTCTATTGTGATCAGTGGATCCTGTGTTATCTATACACATTGGTGTCACCTTTCAGTTTGACCCTGCTTGTGCTGATAATGAGCAGATTACTGAAAATCTCTCTCTACAAAACAGGAAGTGTCAGACTATTACTAGGCCTAGTGGCCAAAGTGAAAACCTCAGGACTTAAGAATTATTAAAAAATATTGAAAGTGATATGGAAAAAAAAAATATATAACCAAAAATTCCTAAAAATATGTGTTTAACATAAGAACGTGAGCTAAACAATAAGTCATTTTTTGATGACACATTCCCTTTAAGACTTCCAGAACTTCCCTAGATGTGGCCACAGGAAAAGTATTATACAGTAGACTCATGAGCAATAGTGATTGAATGGCAGAAAACACACCAAAGACAATGCTAATGACAAATCCAAAATGACCTACTCGGTAATAATTTCCCCGGAAGGATAATGTCTACAAAAAACCTTTCATAAGGCACAGATCAAAATTCACTAAGCGTCTATAGAAAAATCTACAGCTAAGAGGAAATAGTCATCAACTGATACATCCAGAGAAAATACCATAAGTTTAGAATTCTCACTGATACCAAAAGCTCTTGTGTACATTTACTTTCACCAAATGCTGTGTTCCCAGAAATTAGGTGAAAGATCTGTATATTTTAGTCCACAACCAAATTGTAAATCATACAGAAAAATTACTATACATACCTTTTTCTCATTGTGGTTCTGGCAACCACATTCTTAAAGGGGTTGTCTTAGACATTTACAGCATATCAATGGGATATGTCGTAAATGCCTGATAGGTTTGGGTACCAGAAGTGCAGCCACTTGGTGATGCTCAGAACTCCCACTGAAATGAATGAAAAATAACTACAAGTGCGGCCACTTCTCTGCTGTGGACAGGGAGTTTTGGAGGCTCGTCCTATCACTATGTCATAAATGTCCAAAGTGAAAAAATCCCTTTTAAGGGTATTGTACTGAAAACGAATGGGTCTTTACCAGTCCCTTACACATCGCTAATATACTGTCGAGTTCATTTACTAGATGAGTATGTTCCCCCAGTGAATTCCTCTTATGTCTTTATGGCTCCTAACCACCACGGTGTGTTTTCAGCCGATGCCAGAAAGGCAGCACCACTATGATGTTGCTTGTGGCTGGCATGTCAGGGACACACATACTAGCCTATGTGCTGTTCATCTCGGCCACAGCAACCAGACAATTGCAAATTACATAGAACTGCTCCAAGGTAACTCATTATCCCCACCCTTGAGCATATGGAGCACACAGGTGTAGGGTAGCGGTGCGCTGAAGACATAGCAACTCCACTTGCTTGTATCTCCAGAAGCTTGAAAGTGCACATCAGGAAAGTAGTTCAGGAACAGAAAATTGCAAGGTGAGACCACCCCTTTAAAGTTACCGACCGGTATTTACTTTTTTCTTTGGTATTTGGTCTTTTGTCCGCGGTTTGTGGATTCAAGCCGTTCCCCTTCACATTCACATGTTCATGTTCTGCCCAAAAATCGGCAGAAGAATGAACATCATCTCAGTTTTTCATTACGCCGGCGGTGTAAAAAACTGTTCTGTGGAAAAAAACATGCAGTATGGACTGTTGCATGGATTTTCTAGTTAACTCAATGTAAAAGGTTGACAGTCGGTTTACAAATCCAAAAACCGTCTGTAAATCCGACTGAAAACCCTGCCATGGGGACAAGCCCTAAGGCCGTGTTCACACGGCTTATTTCGCTGCGGATTGGCGCCGTACTTCGCGCCGGATTTGCGCTGCAGTACGGCGACAATCCGTCGGAGTAATTACGGTAATCTCATAGAGAACAGTGGATTCTGTCGCTCCTCCCCACACATTATCCAGGCGCAATACGCGTCGTGGATAATGGCAGTCTATGGGGCCGGCGGGCCGCGCCCCCCCACCTGCCCCTTATTCAAGCCGGAATTGCGAGCGCAATCCGGCTCGCAAATCCGGCGTGAATAAGCCGTGTGAACGGGGCCTAAGGGTATGTTCGCCTTCGCGGGGCATATTTTGGGGCGTAATTGTGCTGCATTATGCCTGAAGTATGCCCTGCAAATACGGTAATTCATAGTTCAAATTGAGAGCTATGATTACCTGCTGTTTTCCCAGCTGCATATTACGCGGTGGGAGAAAGAAGTGACATGCTGTACGCCCCAAGGAAAGTGAAAGTCTATGGGGGCCGGCACAGAGTGTTTTAGAAGTACGTGCTGGCCAGCGCTACTTCTAAAACAATCGGCGTGAACATGCCCTAATACAGGGAAAGCTGTCAATCACTGTCTGTTAGGGGTGTAACCGTGTAAGTAGGACTTTTACAGTCTCTTAAGGAGTCTGGTCAGTATTTTATCTGCTTTTTACTCAGAAATCCTACTTCAAATCCTAGAAACCTATATATCCCAGAGCTCAGCTTTTCTCCCTCTGTCATATCCTGCTCTCAGATAGGGCAGCATAAAACACGACTGGTTCCCCTTACATTCTAAGGTTACTGTATTAGGCCTAATAACATTTAATGGATTGTCTCCATGTAGTCAATATGCTGGTAAAAGTCCCAGAAGTATATGCTGAACTGAGGATATAACAGGTGTCATAAAGTGGCATTGGTCACCTGCAGGTTATTATTATGAAATTGGTTTAACGGGTATGTCATTACAAACTATGAGAAGTTTATTAAGTATACCTTAAACTGGGTTCCTGTGGTAAACCCCCCCGTACCCCTTTTAACATCCTTAGAATTTTTATGGCTTTCCAAATTTAAAAAATTTTTTTAAAGGATTTATCTACATGTAAATTTAAAAAAAGGGCCCACTATTTCAATTATTCGTTTTTGCAGTTTTACCTCCTTTTTTGCCTTATAGACGAATACAACCCTATAGACACATTTTTTCGGGGTAAATTGAAAAAAAAACAGATCTGAGTAGTACAGTGCCTGTTTGCAGTGTGCTTCAGCTTTTTTGTGAGAACAAGCTCCTGTAGTTGTAGAATGTGTGGTATTTATGAATTTAGCACATATAGGCATATTTTGTATATAAGTTTTTCCTTTTATCTTAAAATTTTTCCCCCCCTCCCCTTTTTAAATAAAAATTTTTTAGCTGAGGTGAAAAAAACCCCAAGGGGGCCCCATCTGAAATGCCGCTCATATAAAATATGCATGACTTTCATAGGCCCCTTGGGTTTTAAATTTGAAAAAGGGGGAAAGGTGGCTCAGGGGGTTAGCCCGTTTTCCCCCGCAGCACTGAGGTACGGGGTTTCCCATCCTATTTAAGGGGAAAAATCCGCAATTTGGGGTTTCTATGTCCTCCCCAATTTTTCATTTTGGGGGTTTCCCCCACACTTTAAAAAAAAATACTGCCCCCCCCCGGAACTTAGATTTAAGGGCCCTTTAAGGGGAGTTTTTTCCCCCTATAGCGCTGTGGGAAAAATAACACTTGAAAAAATTTAAAAAAAAAAAATAATTTTTTGGGTTTTTTCCACAAAAAAAAAAAAATGACGTGGAAAGGGTTTTCAAATTAAATTAAAAAACAAATTTTCAAACCCTTCATCCCTTTAAAAAATTCTGTGTAAAATTTTTTTTTTTAGCTTTCTCCTTTAGGCCCCGTTTTAAGGCTTTTTTGGGGGGGGGATTGGGGCCGTAAATGCGCGCCGTATTTGCGGGGGGGAGTAAGGCTCCCAAAACCCCTCTCATAATTTTCCCGGGAAACCACAGTTCTCAAAAGAGAACTATGGACCCCCCCCGCCCTCTCCCGCTCCCGGCCCAATCCGCCCCGGGGGGAGGGAAAGGGGAATTTCAATTATTTTCGGCGGGGGCCCCCGGCACTTATTCAAGCCCTTTTGGCCCGGGCGAGACCGTCCCGCAATTTTCGGCTTTTAATAAGCCTTGGGGAAGGGCCCTTTAAAGATCCCCTTGTTTACAGCTCACTCCTGGGGATGTAAAAAAAGGGCCCGAGAGATCCCAGGGTCAGATCCTGCTCAGACTTTTTCTCCCCCAAACCCGGCATCCTCGGGTTTGTAATCACACAAAACCCACTGTTGAGTGAGTGGGCCAAACCCCCCGGTGCTGTCTTTCTGCCCTTTCCCATTATTTTTGTAGTTAAATTAGTCCCAAACAGTGCAAATTAATAAAAGAAAAAAAAAACCTCAATTTAGGTATGTGCTTTTAGGGCAAAAAAAAAAAACATTTCCCCTTTTTGGGTTTTGCGGGAAATTTTTAAAACCCACAACCCCCTTTTAAAATTTGGGAAGGGGAGAGCCCCCCTAACCACCCCTTTTTTTTGTAGCTGCCCCAAAGGGTTTTTTTTTCATAAATCAGTCCTTTGTTTGAAATAGAGGGGAGCAAACTGTTGGGGAAGGGCATGGTGATGACCGCCTGCTGGGTACATGATATCCGTTTTTTCAATTTTAAAAAGAGTTTCCTCACTAACAAGCTGATATCCCCCTCCCTTTAGGCTTGAAAAAGGGGGATTGTGTTTTTGTGTTTTTTAAAAAAAAAGTACCCCCTCTGTGATTTCACATCCCACCCTTTCCCCGGGCCCTTTTGGTAGTCTCTGTACTTGAGCAAACATGTTTTTTGGGGTTAAACCCCGGGGGGTTTAATTGTATTGTGCCCCAAGTTTCTCCCTCTTAAACTGCTCAGGGAGAAAGATAAGCTCTAAAAACGGCAAATTTCCTTTTTAAATTTTTTCCCGAAATGCAAAAGGGACAGAGAGGGGGCTGACAGGGGGCGTCTTGCATTTTTTACTCAGATAATTACATTACAACCATTTGGGTCCCCTTAAAAATAAAAAACACAGGGTCTTTCCCCACAGTCCCCCTTTTAAAAGGGTTGTTCCAAAGTTTCCCTGCCCTTTAATAAAAAGTGCAAAAAACCCAAGTGGACCAGATCAGCCCTGGAGGGGTCTAAGTTTAAATGGGCAGGAAACCCAAAAGCATCTTTGGGCAAGGGGGTTTAGCTCTCAAGGCTTCACTTTTTTTAAAAGACAAAATTTTGAAAAGTGATTAAATACCCAAATTTTTAGGGTCCACGTCAAAATAATTTGTACAAAATCCCTTTTTAAACATATAAGGCCCCCTTTTGAATACCGCCAAAGGGGGAGAAAGTGACATTCACAAAAATTTTTCGGCTGTACCCCGGGCCCTGAAAAATGGGTGCCCATGGGCCGGCGAGATGCCGGAAACCCCCCCGCCCCACTGGGAGCCAGTGTAATTTTCGGGGGGGAAATCCTCCCCGCATATTTGCCCGGGAATAAGCCGTTTTGAAAATTGCCCTTTAAATTTCAGATGTATGAAAATTGGGGACCAAATATGTAAATGTTTTTAAAATTTTTCCCCATATTTTTTAAAAAAGTTTTTTTAAAATTTTTTTTTAAATTTTTCATTTTAATAAATTTTTAGTAAAAAGTTAGAAATGCCAAAAAAATTTTTAAATGTGGGGGTCTACCCTTTTGGGGCCCCAAAAAAAATCAATCCCCAAAAACTTCTGACTGGCATAATCGGTTATTTTTCTGAAAGTATGTAAAGGCCCATACGGATGGATCAGTCCGGACATATATTGCAATAGCAGGAAATACAAAAAAAAAAACTGTTGAAACTCAGCATACTATTATTTTATAACATGTAATGGACATTCTGTGTTGTGCATATGCAATGCAGGATTATATGACAGTACAAATCCTAGGAATTCTTTGTTTCCACTTTTGTAGCCTTTGGGTTTGAAAAGAAAAGCTTTCAATACATCCTTTTATTTCATGACACTGAACTACACACATCTCAAATGGGAAATCTTAACTCTCATTTTTTTCTATTTACGCGCATGTCAAGGCGAAAGATTTCTGATATAAGACCTCCTAACAGATAACCCCATGCCCAAAAGAATAGTTATAAGGCAGTTTTTTCCCGGGCAACCACCAGGAAATTCCAGGATGTGGCATAGCCGGGTTTTACTATGAAGTGACAGGGAAACAACTCAACCAGAAGTAGGGGGATATTCCTAAAACACTTTTTCATTTTTTTTTTCTTTTAATAAACTTTACATTTAAAGAAAAAATATTGCGTCGGCTCAACAGTTATGTGAATGTAAAACCTAGCAAGTCTATCATATCTACAGCTGTTTTTGATCATTCTTGTATGGTTCATGGTTTGCTTACTTTTATATTGTTTAAGACCTCCGCATAAAAATATGCTGCTACCTGAAAATAGTTAATAATGTTATTTATGCTACTGAGTCTGTGAATGGGTGAAGCCTCTGACAGGCCTGTCACCACCTTGAAGAAAGTTATCATGTATATGTATGTACTGAATATTTTGTCAATTTATCCCTTTCCATCACAGCCACTTTTGGCGTTAATGTCTGATGTGTCACTTTTAGTGGAATAACTTTTTGATGCTTTCAGTCACCTAGGTGATTCCAGAACAGTTTGCTAATGAAATGTATTGGAAAAAAGTCTTATAATTTCATCTACAATAATTTTTGTGTGTTTGAGTAGAGGTGATAAGTACTCTTTAAGGACCGTCAGCCAAACCACTGGCTTCTACACTGTAGATATACTTAACCAGTTATCCAATATACTTGGAAATTGTCCTAGCAGCCTATGTGGCTTTATACATCACTAGATCCCAATTCACTAGTTGCAGCCAATGGGACAAAGTAAGACATTTCGGGGTTTCCAATTTAAAAGAATAGTTTTCCTAGCATAGAATAATAGGAGTCTTGTTTGGTTATTATTTATTTCAAAGCGCTATTAGTTCCAGGGCGCTGTACATTCGAGGGGGGTTACATACATAACATATGTCAAACGAGTACAATGACAACGATGAATGACTTACAATTGGCAAAACAGAGGGCGAGAGGACCCTGCCTGCGAAGGCTTACAATCTACAAGGAGGAGGAAAGAGACAGAAGGTGAGGCAGATATGTTTGTGGAGGGTGTAGTGACAGCGGGGTTATTCTAGGTTATAGGCTATCCTGAAGAGATGGGTTTTCAGGTTGCTTTTGAACATGGTGAAGGTATAGGAGAGTCTGATGTGTTGGGGAAGTGAGTTCCAGAGTATGGGGGAAGCACGGGCGAAGTCTTGGAGACGGTTATGTGAGGAGCTGATAAGGGGAGAGCAGAGAAGAAGGTCCTGTGAGGAGCGGAGAGTGCGTGAGGGGAGACATCCGGAGATTAAGGCAGAGATATAAAGAGGGGAGAGGTTATGGAGAGCTTTGTAGGCCATGGTTAGTAACTTGAAATGAATTTGCTGGGCAATGGGAAGCCAGTGAAGGGATTGGCAGAGGGGAGAGGCAGAGGAGTAGCGGGGAGAGAGGTGAATCAGACAGGCAGCAGAGTTGAAGATGGTTTGAAGGGGAGCGAGGGTGCTGGATGGGAGGCCACAGAGAAGGATGTTGCAATAGTCTAGGCGGGAGATGACGAGGGTGTGCACAAGCATTTTTGTAGAGTCGAACTTGAGGAATTAGAGATATTTTTCAGGTGGAGGCGGCATGCAGAGGTAAGAGCTTGGATGTGTGATTTGACGGGCCATTACCTGGGGCACGAATATTTGGAAAACCTAATTTAGAGTTCAAGAACTCATGAACGGCAACGCAAAAACCTTGGATCACTGGACATTCCCACACCATATGCAGTAGAGTTCCCGATTCTTAATTATATCCAGTACAAGTATCAAAAGATAATGGATGCATTCGTTTAAGTCGAACAGGAGGGTGGAAGTTATTGATACAAGTTATGTTGAAATCGTGTCAGGGAAAGAATAACCGAACACAATGATTCAGCAGCTCTATATTACCACACTAAACAAATGCATCAATGTGTCATGAAAAGGACTGAACCTTGTACATTAAGCTTGTTATACAAGCACAAACACGCATTTGTAAAAGGCACTGGCAGGGAAAAAGTGTAAATGTATTAAACGCTCACACAACAATCACAACCTCTAGGCGAGATACACTGGATGAATGCCCAGCAGTGAAGTTGTTCTTTAAGTTAATCATGTAGTTCACCTAATATCCTATTTCTTGGGTGCAACACGGAGTACTTTTTGCCTTTTTTACTATGGTATACGGTAATAGTGCTTAATTTAGAAAACAAAGGCTAAATTGTCAGGTTTAAACTGTATATTTGATGATGTAATAGAACAGAGATATAAAGAATAGCCTATAATTTTACTTAGAAAAAATGTACATAATAAAACAGAATATTGTTATTATTATTTCATGGTATATTATACCATGAAACAGCCATATCAGTGAATCCCATAGTAGGAGCAAGCTTATAATAACCCCACATAGATACAAGGATATTGGGAATCCGTATGCAAAATACCAGTTCCTGATTGTCCCTAGAAAAAACTGCATCCATACTTGTGAATGACATAATTTGCTTTTTTGTAAACTGCACTTTATAACAGAACTGAAGCGGCCTTCTACTATCCCTAGCTTTTAAAATAGAAGTGTCCCGTTCCATATGGAAATGCAATCACCTTACTGAAATGGACTTAGTTTATAATGAGAGCAATTTATTTGCATTGAAAGCGATCATACCACTAAATTGAGAACTACCGTGTTTTTCCAAAAATAAGTCCTCCCCCAAAAATAAGCCCTAGCCTGATTTTCACAGATTCTTGGCGTAGGCTTTAAATATAAGCCCTACTCCAAAAATAAGCCCTAGCTACTCAGTGCCTCCTGAGTGATGTCATCTGGTGCCCGCCTCCTGGGCAGTGCCGTTTCTGACCCACCCACCCCCTTAATGAACGGGCCTTTTAAACCTGGAGGTTTTGGGGAAAAAACCATTGTTTTCGGCGAAGGACCTGAGTTTATGCCCCACAGTCACATGACTAACGGGCCCCTTCATTTTCCAGGCCATAAAAGTGCAATGGGTAAGTGAGAGTTAAATTATACACCACATCCATACATATACACCCACACCCAAATACACACATACACCCACATTCTTCCCCAAAACACATTTATCAATCACAACAAAAAAACCTCCCTATCTTAAATGTGCAACTTAAAACTTGAAGTTCACCAGCATGCCACGTTTTCCCAAGATAAGGTACGGAAAAAAACCCCACAAACTCCATTGTTTTTTATATAGGATATGGCCTGTTAAATTTTATAAAATACCTAAAACCGGCCATTTTATTGGGTACCCCAAATGGCTAGAAACGGGTTTGGACCCCCTTTTTCCCTTTCGGGAAACTGCCTAAATTTTTTTTCCCGGGGCATAGTTTCCACAAGGTTTTTGAAAACCCGATGCTAAATTTGGGTCCCCAAGGGGCCCAAAGAGTGCCAAGAAAATATTCCCCGAAACCTTGCCCAAACCAACCACCCCCACCCTGAACCTTTTGAACCCAACCCAGGATGGATCCATGCTTTTCATGTTTTGGGAAACCCAAATTTCGGACCCTACCATCCGAATGCGAAACAAAATCGAGACTCATCCAAACCGGGAAAAACTTTTTTTTCCAATTTTTCTCCGCCCCAATTTTTTCCTTGATTTTTTGGGAAAAATTTACCCTCAGTTTCCTTTTTCTTAGCTGGGGGGAGTGGAAACCCGGTGTGGTCTTTTTGCTGCTGTAGCCCATCTGCCTCAAAGTTCCCGTACTGTGCGTTCAGAGTTTGCTCTTCGCCTACCTTGGTTGTAACGGGGGGCTATTTGATCACGGTTCCCTTTTTCCCATCACTCGAACCAGTCTGCCCTTTCCCTCCTTTGACCCTGGCATCAACAAGGCTTTTTTCCCCCCCACAGGACTCCCGCTCACGGATTTTTTTTTTTTTTTTCTTCGGACCATTCTCGTAAACCCTAGAGAGGGTTTTTGCGTGAAAATCCCGGGAGACACCCTTTTTTCCCTGAAATACTCAGACCAGCCCTTCGGGGCCCAACAACCATGCCGGTTTAAAGGGGCACTCAAATCACCTTTCTTCCCCATACTTTATTCTCGGTTTGAACTTGCAGGGGAAATTTCCTTTACCAAGGGCAAAATCCAAAATGCACTGAGTTGCCGCCATGTGGAATTGGGGATTAGAAATTAAGGTTTAAAAGCATTTTTACAGGTTTACCTAATTTAAATGGGGCCCTGAGTGTATATATATAAACACCTATTTCATTTAGGCAGGGAGACATGGGCAAAAAACAATCTCCGCATTTTAAACCCCAGCATCCCCAAAAGGGGAAAGGGATGGATTGCTTTAAAAAGTATTAAAGGGGTTTTCTCACAACCCAAGGGTTTTCTTTTTATGTTTAAAATCTTCAAAAAAAAAGTCCCTTAACAAATTTTCCCCAAACCCATTCCCGCAAATCCCTTTTTGTATGGGCTTCACAGCGGGCCCGTGTTGCTTTTAGCTACAGACCGTTTGAAACTCTCCTGATAGGCTGCCATGCGGTCGCATAGCTACAAGACCTGGCATTCCCACCCGCACCTAAGGAAAACCGTAACCAACCCCTGAAATTTTTAAAATGAAACCAAGGAAAAAAGAACTGTGGTAACATGAAAACAATGTATGGGGACCCAACCCCCTTTTTTGGTGGGCCTTTAGCTTCTAAAAAAAAAAATTAAAGAAGGCAAATAATTTTAAAAGGGAAAATTTTTTCACTGTGCAAAGAACTTCAACATATATTTGAATACTATGAAGCTTTAATATCTAGACATAAGGTTTGAGCCTGGAGTTCTATAGGTGTTCTTGAATGCTATATTCATCAACACAAATACTAATAAAGCGACAGGTAAGGAAAGATGGACAAAGCTATTCAGAAAATTTTTTCGGGTATTCGAAAATTTTCTGATGTCATCAGAGAAACCCTTTCCCGGGCTCATGAAGTCCAGATTACAGACAATCTCTTTGTGTGAAGTAAATAGTTTTCCATCTTAAAAGGAAGTTCTCTGAGACAGGGGCAATTTCCTCTAGAGATTCCCAGTCATCTCTGCTCTCAAGTTCCAACTTCTATCATTTCAGCAACAGTGATTAGTGTTCACCAGCCCTTTAAATTACCTGATCATGGCAAAAAGTAACTTGTTCTGTTCCACCTTTTTTGGGGTTCAACAAAAAATACGGGGGGAAAAAAGTATTCGGTCAGCCCCCAATTGTGCAAGTTCCCCCACTTAAAAATGAGAGAGGCCTGTAATTGCTCATAGGTAACCCAACTATGAGAGAAAAAAAGAGAAAACAAATCCAGATAAAACCCAAAATTTTCTGATTTGGAAAGAATTTATTTGAAATTATGGTGGAAAATAAGATTTGGTCACCTACAAAAAGTAAGATTTTGGGTCTCACAGACCCGTAACTTCTTCTTTAAGAGGCCCTCTGTCCCCCCCTCATTTCCTTAGAATGGCACCCCGTTTTAACTTGTTACATATAAAAGCACCCAGGGGGCGTAACTACGGGGGAGCAAGGGTGCAGTTTTTCTCCCGGGCCCCCTGCGGTTGGGGGGCCCCGCGTCCCCGGGGGAGCTGCACCCACTCCGCTACCCCCTTTAAACCCCTCCGGGGCCCCCGGCAGGAAATAACCCTTCCCCTCGGCGGGCGGGGAGCTGAGGGGCCCGGGCATACTGCCCTGAAAATCCGGGCCCCCCGGGGCCAGCGTTCAAGGCAGCGCTTCCCTTTGGGGATACAAATGGGGCCCGATCGCTCCCCTCGCACTTCCCCCGCCGGCTCCTGTGATCAGTGGGGCGGCGGTGACGTCACTCACCGCGGCGCATTGGGGGGACGTGGACCAAGTAAGTAATCTATTTTTTTTTTACCTGCCCCTAAGCTGCCTGTATAGCCTCCTGTATAGCACCTTAAAGCCGGCTGTATACCCCCTAACTGCCTTCACCCCCTAAGCAGGCCGTATAACCCAAGCCGCCTGTATACCCCCCTAAGCACGCCTGCTATACCACCTTAAGTCGGCCGTATTACCCCTAGCGCCTGTATAAACCCATAGGCATGCCGTTTTACCACTAAACCTGCCGCTTATACACCCTATGCCGCCAGTATACCCTAAGCCGCCTGTATACCCCTAAGCCTTGCCGTATATCCCTAGCCGCCTGTATACCCCTAAGCCTACCGTATTACCCCTATAGCCTGCGGTATACCCGCTAAGCCGCTGTATACCAACTAAGCCGATGTATACCCCCTAAGCCGGCGGTATACCCCCCTAAGCCGCCGTTACCCCCTAAGCCTGCCGTATACCCCACTAGTCGCAGGTATACCCCTAAGCCTGCAAGATACTCCTAAGCCTGCCGTATACCCCAAAGCCGTGCCGTGATACCCCCTAAGCCTGCGTATACCCCTTAAGCCTGCCGGTATTACCCCCTAGCTGCCTGTGTACACCCTAAGCCTGCCTGTGTCCCCCTAAGCTAGCCTGTATACCACTAAGCCTGCAGTATACCCCTAAGCCTGCCGTATACCCCTAAGCCGCATGTATAAACCAATATAGCTGCCGTATACGCTCTTAATGCCTGCCGTATACCCCCTAAGCCGCCTTTATACCCCCCTAAGCTTGCCTGTATACCCCCCTAGCTTGCCTTTATACCCCCCTAGCTTGCTTTATACCCCCTAGTTCGCCTTTATACCCCCCTTAGCTTGCCTTTATAGCCCCATAGCTGCCTTATGCCCTAGCCTGCCTCTTTTTAGCCACCTTGCCTGCCTAGATACCTCCACAGCCTGCTGCAATAGCCACCAGCCTGCATGCCTAGACACTAAAGTCGTGCCGTATTAGCTCACTAAAGGCTGCTATTTAGCTCTAAGTCTGCCTGTATTTCCCTATAGCTTACGTGAAGCCTGTTGCCTTATATAGCCCCCTAAAAGCATTGCATACCTATATGGCCCCCTTTAGCCACCTAACCCCTGTCTACCTGTATGGCTCCCTATAGCTACCTAACCTGCCTGCCTGGAGAGGGGCCCCATATGGGCATCTATTGGCCTACCTAAACCTTGCCTTTTTGGGGTCACCATATATCCTATCTAAACCCTGCCATGCCTAAATGGAACCCCCATATAGCCTGGGGGGAAGGTGCAGGTGTCAAGTCAGGATTCTAAGATTATTTGTGTCTAAATCTGCAGGGACAAGTGGTCGGGAGATGTCATCATGATGGTTGGACTGGACCGGATGCTAGAACTATGGGCGAAAGTCTATGAATCGTCAGAGAAACGTCACCTGTCGAGTCACAAGTTGTAACTGCACTGTAAATCAACTTATATGTCTACAGAGCCTGTGTACACTGGTGTCTAACCACTATATGGTCACTGTATGGTTGGTTATATATAGTCTACAGAGCTTGTGTACACTGGTATCTACCACTTTATGGTAACTGTTTGGAGGTAATATTCAGTCTGCAGAGCCTGGTGTACACTAGTATATAACACTATATGGTCACTATATGGCAGGGTATCTATTGGTCTTAGTGTACTGGTCGCCAGTAACAGTGTAGGAGGTATTATTCAGTCACTACGTGTAATTTGTTGGTCATGATTCTGGCGGTATAATCCGTCATATGTAGTTTGTGTTATTGGTTAATGTTAGTTTTCGGTATAGTGGGATTTGTTTGGTAGGCAATATAATAGTGAGAGGTCAGGGTGAGGTTTTTGTATTATCTATTTATTCTAACAGATGTCATGGTACCATGGTCGTGGTCAGGAGGTGGGCGAGGGTGGGTAGGGGGCCCCAACCAAAAGTTTACTTTGGGCCGATGGCTTCCTCTTGTTACGCCCTGAAGACACCTATCACACATCTAAAACAATCACACTCCAAAACTCCACAATGGTGATGACCAGAGAGCTGTCGAAAGGGACACCAGAAAACTAAATTGTTAGCACTGCCGGCTGGGGAAAGACTGAATCTACAAGTAGGCAAGCAGCTTGGCGTTGAAGAAATCAATTGTGGGGAGCAATAATTAGAAAATGGAGACATACAAGACCACTGATAACCTCCTCGATCTGGGGCTCCAAGCAAGATTCACCAGTGGGGTCAAAATGATCACAAGAAAGGGGGGGGGGGGACCTAGGGAATGACCTGCAGGAGAGCTGGGGAACAACGTAACAAAGGCTACCATCAGTAACACACTACACCGCCAGGGATTCAGCAGTCATTTGGACATTAAGTTTGTGCACTTTAGGAGGCTACAATATTTTTTTTTTGCTGCTGGCTTAGTTCTACCGAATGCACCTGTTAGACTACAATCGAACAGAGTTTTCGACGCTGACCGCTTTCTATCTGCTCAGCGGTACAAAAGAACTAAATGGAAATGGGAATTTAGACAACAGACCTGTCAGCAGGCTGTTACATTCAGACTTTAGTTCATCAATGGACTGCAGGCTTAAGGGTACGCCCAAATGACAATGTCAAAACCCTCGTCAGATTACACAGTTGAAAACAACGTTGGAGTATTTTATGTGGATTTTGAGATCCTTTTTTTTTCCTGGCAGATTCACATTCAGAACATGAGTCCCACTCATCTCCATAGGGTTTTGGACACGGACACTGATGCTGATTTTACATTGGAAGCTTTGGGAGGCCTTTTACTGTTGTTTTTGATGCTTTTTTGGGGAGGGTTACGCATGCAATCTGCACTGTTTCTGCATGTCTCTATTGTTTTAGAGCTGCAAAAGTGAAGCCTCTGACATAGAAATGTTTTGGTCACGTTTTTTACTTCAAATGTGTCAGTTTATTGAATATTTTCTACGTTTTTTTTTTTTTTTTTAAACTGCGGTTTTGAAATCCAACTGCAGAAAATTCGAGTCATGTGGACTACAACTTGAAGTCTGTAGGAATGGTTTACAGTCGGATTTTCATGGTTTTATAACGCGATTCAGCATGTAAATCTGACAGGAATTGCTTGTTGTGTGGAGGGACCCAAAGGGCATGTCCCCACAGCAGAGAGCAAATACCGGTGGGATTAGACAACCGGTATCTGCTGTTTTTTTGGGGCCATGCACATGGCTGCAGGGGGATGGCTTTTCTTCGCTGTTTGTGGAGAAAAGCCCCCCCCTTCATATTGACTTGTTCATATCCCGCCCGGGCGGAAGAATGAACATGTGCAATCTTTTTCAGGTTTATGCATGCCCCCATTGTTTTAGAGCTGGTGGCTTCAAAGGTGAAGCCTCATGGGCATGATATAGGGAGCAGTGTCTCGCCATCAATGTTTAAGTCCAAGTTGATCCTTTTAAAAGAGATAGGAAGTATAAAATATTCTCAGGTTGTTAACATTTTGATTCCAGTGAACTAGGTGACAACAGATATAGTCAGCCCCCAAGCTCCCACAGAGATGGGCAAGTTTTCCTAGCAGATACTGTGGCACTTGTACTATTCCACCAATGAAATAAATTCATAGAAAATTCCAGCACCCGTGCTCTGGATATTCGAAAGTGTATAAAAAAAACGCACCTTATTAGTATTTAAAACATGGTATAAAACCACTGACAAACTGCATAACTTTGACGCGTTTCGAGCCTATTGCATGGCTCTTAGTCGTTTTCCACTAGTAATGACCCAAACAAGCAGACAGATCTGCCATTCAGGATTCCTGGAAGCAGACATCACATAAAGAACAAAAAGGTGCTAGTGATAGTTCTTTAGCTATAATATCCATAAACCACACATAGTAAAGACCTGATGGTAAATTCCAAGCCTTTTACTTTTGTAATAACCAGTTTGGGCCTAAGCATTGTAACACATGAGAGATTAAACAAAAACAAAACAAAAGAGGGGCACTGCTCGGCAAGAAATTAAAGGAGGTGATAATATTCCGATCTTCAAACAGAGCGGATAATAAAAGCCTTCTTTCATCTGCCACAGAGGACTATCTTACCTGTTCTAAATCTTCAAAGAGACGTCTATAATAGCTGCCTTTTCATACACATGAATCTGCAGGTACCCCGTCTCTGTTTTACTTCTGCTTTGCTCCACCCCTATAGCCTGTCAATTATTGACAAGAAAAGCCAAGCTTGATCCCCTGCACATTGCTTTCTTCTATAAAGTTTCAATGTTTTGTAAGCTTTAGATGCCTAAGTGTCTGTGGTTTCCCTTATGTCAGACCTCAGACAGGTGTCTTCACAGGCACTCACTCATTACCCCTCCTCTATGCGTGCCGCAATACAAAGTGCTACTTACAGAGCGTAAATAAAAGGTGAAAAGATTGTTTTGGAGGCTTTGATTTACCAGTGCAAGAAACAGGCACCTTGTGCACTAGGTAATGGATACATGTAACAGGGATCGGGCTGGGAGGGGTTAAAAATAGTAGAAAAAAAATAACTTACCTGTAAATCCTGCTCCACAGCAGTTCTCCCCGCCAATGACATATTCATTGGTAACATGGCGCTGTTCCAATCATTGGCCTCAGATGTCTACTCCTATATGAACAGCACCTAAACAACTTAGGCTATGTTCACAAGGCTTATTCACGGCGTATTTGCGGGATGGATTTTCCATGCAATTACACAGTGTGCTCTGGAGCATGAGCGGGGCGGCTGGCAGCTCGCGGGCCCCATAGACATTCATTATTCTCGGCACGTATACGAAATAAGGCGATCGGCGAGAGGAGACGGAATCCATAGTTCTCTATGAGAACTGTGGATTACCGTAATGACTGGGATGGATTTCACGCGTGTGAACATTGCCTTAGGGTGGCAGCAGTCTCATGTGTCCGAAAATGTCAGGAATGTCACTGCAAGGAGGACTGGCAGTGCTGGAACACCAAAAGTTTCACAGGCTTTTATTATTTTTTATTTTATTTTTAGGATATGTTCACACGGGGAAATTTCGGGTCGTATTTGCACTGTAATCCGAGCGAGATAGCCGCTGAAATGACGGTAATCCATAGTTCTCATAGAGAACATAGTTCTCATAAGTGACATGTCAATTGCTTGCGGAGAATACGCACCGCGAGAAATGCATGTCAATGGGGCCATCGGGCAGCCCCCCCCCACCACACACCGCATGAGTACGGGCTGATCGGTGCGACTTCCAAATCGCCGGGCGTAATTGCGGCGGTTCTGTACGTGCTGCAATTACGCTGTGTGAACAAAGCCTAACTTCTCCTGACCAGCACATCTTTTAAAATAATAGAACTTGTCACATAGGTTATGCTGCTCTTACTTAGGGCAGTACAAGCTACTGACAGATATGTTGTTTCCAGCACTGTGTCCCTTATCATGTAAGGTGCAGAAGTTGCACTGCATTTACTTCTCAAATCTGTCAGCGCAATCCGCTCTGACCACTCTTATTCATGAGTAGACACTGCTGATACTATGTGTAACTGGGTATTAGTCGATTGAGTGACAGTTGGATGAGGCAAGCAGCCAATCATGAATAAAGTGGACTCATCTCTGGCATTCTGGGCTGAGCACTGCCAGATTTGAAAAGTAAATGCAGAAAAGTTACTGTACAATACAGACTAAATTACATAACACCGGAAACAGCGCGGCTATCACTAGCTTATGCTGAGAGCAGCATAAACTATGTGACAAGTTCCGTTTAAAAGGGAACCAATCACAATGACATTAAGTCCCGAATGGTTTCCTACCCTTAAAAAAATAAAAATTATATCTATCTATCGATCTATCTATCTATATATAAAGTCTGCAATGGAGTGTATATGCCAGCCATGTTCTGGGCATATGTTTGGAGAAAGCAAGACAAATGCCACCAAGGTAAGGAGCCTTGGTGGAGAGAAAGGCCAGTAGTAGATAGGTGTTGGCAGTACAGACTGTCGACCTATGTTTAATCTGTCGGTTAGTACGGCTTCCAGCCCTTCCTGGGTCGGCTTTCCTTGGGAGTAAGCATAGAGCAAGGTGGGTGCTTACTCCCCATGGTCCACTCCAGGATTTCCCTGCTGTATATAAGTTCAGCATGTAGCTGACTGGGCGTCGGCTGTATCTGCAGTCTACCTTCTGGGCTGGAGGAGTTCACACTGGTGGAAGCCAGGGGTGGATCTATAAGGTGCTAGAGAGGGAAGTACACCCTTTTTAGTAAGTGCTCAGACGAGCAGGAGTTTGGTTTGTGTTTTCTGTTTGCTGTGCATATCGCCATACATTTTGTTCTGTTTTTGTACAATTAACCCACGGACCAAGGACCGTTTGTACCCGATACCTGCCTCATGCCTGAAGAACTTATGCTGTGATCCCAGAACTGTGCAGGCTCACTAATTTTATATATATATATATATATATATATATAATATATTATATTATATATATATATATATTATATATAATATATATATATTATATATATATATATATATATTATATATATAATCTCACAGAAGATAAGTGAGTACACCCTTCACATTTTTGTAATATTGTATATCATCTTTTAGTAGGATAACACTGAATTCGAAATGTGCCCAATTCGCCATTTTCAATCTCCGGTGTCATGTGCCTCATTAGTATTACAGGGTCTCAGGTGTGAATGTGGAGAATGTGTGTTAAATTTGGTGCTATCACTTTCACACTACCATGACGTACCTTGCTGAACTTCCAGTGCACAGTATGATAAAGAACTCTATTGAGGATCTGAAAAAAAGAATTGTTGCTCTACATAAAGATGGCCTAGGCTATACGAGGATTGCCAGCACCCTGAAACTGAACTGACTGCAGCACGGTGGCCAAGACCATACAGTGATTTAACAAGACAGGTTTCACTTAGAACATGCCTCGCTATGGTTGACCAAAAAAGCAGTGCATGTTCTCACTGTCATGCCCAGAAATTGCCTTTTCAGAATAGACATATGAGTGCTGCCATGAATTACTACAGAGGATAAAGGGTTGGGGGAGGTGGGGGTCAGCATGTCAGCACTCAGTCCGTACGCCGCACAATGCATCAAATTGGTCTCCATGGCTGTCGTCCCAGAAGGAAGACTCTTCTAGAGATGATGCACTAAATAAGCACACTAAGGACATGGATTACTGGAACCATGTCCTGTAGTCTGATAACACCAGGATAAACTTATTTGGTTGAGTTGGTGTTAAGCGTGTGTAGCGGTAACCAGGTGAGGAGTACAAAGACAAGTGTATTTTGCCTACAGTCAAGCATGGTGGTGGGAGTTTTATGGTTTGGGGCTGCATGAGTGCTGCCAGCTGTGGAGAGCTACAGTTCATTGAAGGAACAATGAATAATAACATGTACTGTGACATACTAAAGCAGAGCATGACCCCTTTCCTTCGGAATCTGGGCAGCAGGGCAGTATTTCAACATGATAATGACCCCAAACACACCTTCAAGGTAACCACTGCCTAGCTAAAGAAAATTAAGATACAGGTGCTGGACGGGTCAAGCATGTTTCCAGACATAAACCCTATTGAGCATCTGTGGGGCATCACAAAAATGGAGGGTGGAGGAACACAACGTCTCTAACCATTCACTACCTTTGTGATGTCATCAGAGAAAAATGGAAGCGGATTCCAGTCACTGCAACCTGTGAAGCTCTAGTAAACTCCATGCCCAAGAGAGTTAAGGTAGTGCTGGAGAATAATGGTGGCCACACAAAATATTGACATTTTCGGCACAATATACGTTATCTATTTTCACTTAGGAGTGTGCTCTCTTTTGCTGCCAGCAGTTTAGACACTGATGGCTGTGTGTTGAGTTACTTTGAGGGCACACCAAATTTACACCATTATACAAGCTATACACTGACTACTTTACATTATATCACAGATTCATATCTTCAGTGTTGTCCCACGAAAAGCTATAATAAAATTGATAAAATATTTACAAAAAAGTGAGTGGTGTACTCATATTTGTGAGATACTGTGTGTGTGTGCGTGTATATATATATATATATATAGATATATATATACACCCTGTTTCCTCGAAAATACGACAGTGTCTTATATTAATTTTTGCTCCTAAAGACGAGCTAACATCAGCATGAGCAACAAAACTGCTCATAAAAAAAATGCATTATGTCTTATTTTCGGGAAGCAGGGTATATATAAAGTCCAAACCAACGTAATGCAGTACACACCTGAAAATCCTAATTATATGTACTGGGAGCGCATGCTTCGGAAAGTCAGATCAAAAGCCTTCCCCAAGACTTTTACCAAAAAACACGTTATGAAGCAGCACATCCCAAACAAAGTATACATTTCCACAAACTTTATTCACCCATGTCAATCCCGCAACTGTTCAGCTCCTCGATGGTGCCTTTCTCACGATTTTCAGCCTAATAATATCGCACTAACATAGTCCACAACACTTTGTTACTGGGAAAGTAAAAGAAAACGAGGAAAGCGAGGACCTCTATTTTCATCAACATCTATCACGTGCTCAGTCCTGTCCAGTCATTTCCTTGCCTATCTCTCCATGTAAAGGTTATCTGCACAGAAGAATGGAGTATGTTTAGAGCGTTTTATAAGATTTTTTTTCTTTTAATTGAGAGCATGGAGGCTCCCTCATCAATATGTTTCTCATTATCTAGTTTCAACAGTAAACCAAGTAACATCTCTTCCCTCAGGTCTGCTATACTTATTATCTACAGCCATCCTAAGCTTCGCATTGTACGTTCTATAATGCTCCTTCTGTCAACAAATTCTAGAAATATAGATCTTAACGTGGCACAAACATTGACATTCAAACTTCTGGCAACATAAAAGTATCAGATAGTTTCTCAATTGCAAACAGTACTTGTTAGACGACTGTCTGTACTTGTACCTTCAGGTGTGATTGCTGCAGGGCAAACTTCCTTTATTAAATCACCAAGTGTATGAGGCTTCCCGTCATTGGCAATTGGCCGAAATAGCTTTTGCACAAAGGGGCGTTCGATGGTTGCCTGTAAATATAAGTGGAGAATCACAAAATGAAATCCTTTAACTGCAAAGTCTAATAAGAAAGGTACAGTTATAAAAATGAATGCACGGGAAACGTAGAGCAGCTTTTATTCGCTTGTAAAAAAAAAAAATTACATATTTGTATTAGCTGGCTTATTCTCGAGCCTCTTTTATTCATGCATTATTAACATACAGTTTTTCTGACATTTTTTTTTTAGTCCGACATGTAATCCAATGGCAAAATGCCAGAAAAGGTAGAGAAACTGAAATTTACAAAAAACACTGTATGTATTGTTTTTTTTAATTTTTACTATAGATGCTCTACTAACGTTTGGGCAAAGCCTTTTTGAGGAACAAACAAATCTAAGAACAACAAAAAACACACAGAGTTTATACCATATGTTCTGTCTCTCACACACATAGACAGATCTATGTACACTTTGATGAGAAATTATATGAAAACCACTGATAGGTGAAGTGAGCAACAATAATACTGTGACAACGGCACATTGAGGCCAACTAATACCTCATGTTTCTACTTGATAGAACAGTATGGGTTTTACCATGTTGACTGGCACCATTTAGAAGGCTTATCTATGTGCAAGTATAACATTAGACATGCACGAGTTATGACTAGTATCTGAGTGGTTGTTCACCAGTATTTTGCACAATTTTTTCACCCGGGCAACTTCTCCCAATGGGGCTTTTTTGCCTTCTGCTGGGAATGGATTTTTGACCTGCCTCTATAGCAGAAAGTATGGCCCTTTTGTGTCATTTCATGTAGATTTGATCTCTTTTTTTTCCCCGTGAATTGTTTACAGAAGATAGGCAGCATAATCGCATGATATTTATGAAAGACAGAACCTTGGGTAAGGTCTTCTACACTATCCATATAAAAAGAGGTATTGGAAATTAATGCTGAATGGGCTGAAATATCACAAACCTTATGAGCTTAAAAGATATCCAACAAAAACTGAGGATTCTTGTATCAATGGAGTCCAAGGGCTCTAAGTGTGGAACTGTCCTAGCAGAGAATGCTTTATTTAAACTTAAGTGGGAGACTGTAGATGTAACCTGGGGCTGAAGTCTGGATAAGGCCACTAAAAGCATTGTCATCCATAGATGTTCAGCTAAATTGAACTCACAAAACAACTTAGGAGGACATGTATGAAGATCGCCGCGTCGAAGCTTCTGTTTTCACGTTTTTACCGGGAAAATTGCGCCTGATGTATGCCGGTGCCGAAGTGCGCTCATAAATATGAGGCAAACCACATTGAATTAGGTCTGCCTGTCGGGAGCTGTAATCCGACTCACTTTGCCGACCGGCATTCATACATGCGTCGGAGTTTTCGAATGTTGTGCGTCCCGCCCCAGATCACCACTTGATTACAAAGTGGTGAACCTTGCGCCTAACAGCGCATTAGGTGCATCCGACAGCGGAGCCGGCACAGTGAGGAGCATTATATACCTGAAAATGTGTGAAAGCTCCGATCATACATGTCCACCTTAGTGTCTACACTTGAACTTTAAGTGTAAGGTTTGAAATGCGTGTTATCCCTTGAATCTGTATATGTTGTCCCATGATTTTTACATTAGTAAATACAATTTTACTTTTTATTAGGAGCATGCTTGAAACCTATTCTTACGAAACTGAAGTCTGACGCTGGGAGCTAGCAGTGGTCCGTACATGCAAGGATCCACAAAGGTTATGCGGACACACATTGGACAGGTAAGCATTTTTATTTTTTTGTATTTCAAAAAAATAACGGCTTTTTACAGGGTAAACAGGTAGATATCATTGAGTCAAATAAGCCTCTCTATTTTGGGATGAACCTTTTAGTCTCTGTTCAACCATTTAGTTTGGACACCTAAAGAATGGAAAACTTGGGGTCTAGGACAAGAGATTTTATTTAAGGGTATGTTCACACGAGATTTGTGCAGCGTATACTGTGTTCGCCGCTATACTCCCGCAGCTTCGGGACGCGTCTGAAGCGCTCTCACTGAGTTTCAATCAGCGGGAAAGATTGACATGTCCGTTCTTTCCCCAGGCGCATATTGTGCGCTGGGGTAAAGAGCAGGTTATCATAGCTCTCAATGAGAGCTATGAATTACCGTATTCTCGGCCTGTATTTTGGGCATATTGAAGCACAATTACGTGACGAAGTACAGACCGAGAATACGGCGTGTGAACATACCCTAACAGTAAGGATCCATAACCGAGTACTTTTCTAAACCAGGTTCAACACAGCCTTTTGGTCAAAAGGGGCCAATGAGAATGAATAAGAATTTAGATACTCTCCTCTTTGATCAGTTACAACAGCACAAAGGCTTAGGGTCTCATTTATTAAAACTGTCTAGGTGTAAGACTTTCTTTGTTGCCCATCGCAACCAATGACAGCTCCCCTTTCATTTCATATAATGCTCTGAAAAAATGAAGGGGCACGATTGGTTGCTATGGGAAACAAAGAAAGTTTAGCCTAGACTTTTTCATAATAACCCCCTTAGTTCCCTTTGACTCCAACATTAGCATATGGCATCTAGTGCAACTGGATGGTCTTCGAGGTTGAAAAATAATGATCTCCTGGTTTTCCATTTCTGTCTGGAATCAGCAAGTCCACCATTAGGCTGTATTTGAAAGATCTAAGTATTTTAAAACCAGTCTCCCTGGCTGAACTACTCTCTTCCAGACAGTGTGCTATCTGGTTGTCCTTACTACTGAGGTGGTCAAGACAAAAGATAAAAAGGACAAAAGATAATGTAACACTAAAGAACTTGCTTGTAAGACTGGGATAATCTGAATTAAAGAGTTTTTCTCACCACACTAAACATGTAGGCAAAGATTAATAAAGACCATTACCAAATAGATTGCTGTTCTGATTTTGCTTTAAGAGAAAAAATTTTTTTTCCCCCCGCTTGTTTCCCAAAAAGCTTCCCTAGATTACCCCCCATCTCTTTTCTCCCCCTCTTTTGCTCCAGCTGCCCTGTCTGAACATGGTGACGCACTCCCTGCTGAGTATTATCTGCGGCACATGAGCTTTTTATCTATGTTGCTGACAAACTTTAACCCTTTAGAGCTTGGTAACCTTGTGCATTACCATTTACAAATCTCATGCACTATCACTCACTGCAAGGGCTTAGCTAGGAACAGCAGAGCTGATATGTCAGTCACTGCAATAGAACTACTCACAGCCTAACCAGGAAGTGTAAACCTGAAGCTGGCTGTGAGAAACAGCACAGCAAGAACACCCCTTTACTGATGAAGTCCTGGCCTTATAGGAATGAAAAAAGGAACTAAACTGGGGGTTGTGGAGGGGTGTTTTCATGGGTGAGGGTGCATATATGTAGAAATTTGTAATTTTCTCAAAATAGAACGAAAAAAAAATAAATTTTAAAGGGGTTGTCTACTACAGGATTGCTTTTTTTGTTTAAGCCTCACAAAAACCTATTTTTAGATATCCCCTTGTATGGGCTCACAGCTCCCGTGGGCGCTTGTACGACCCCGTTAAACTCATGATAGGCTGCCCCATGGTTGCTATGCTACAGACCTGTTAAATCTCATGAAGGCTGCCGATGGTTATAGCTACAGACCGGTTTAAAATGCAAAATAAGTGGAAACCAGTAAACACCCCCTGAATTCAAAATGAAACCAAGAAAACAGGAAATTGGGGAAAAGAATCAAAGTGAGACAACCCCTTTAAGTTTAACATTTTTTATTTTTGGGTTTTAATCTTCCCTGAACGGTTTTTTTTCCTTTATAACATTTTACATAAAAAAATACTAATTGATGAGAAAGTGCTACGTAAACTGGTAAAATATTATGATAAATATAGCACAATTTATAAAAAGGGAAGTTGTGGTAGAGAGGCAGTTACTGACGCCTGCTCCACCTCATTAATACAATCACTAAATTGCTTACTTATGCGTCAGATACGTGGAAGACTTGCCTATGATTGTTCCAGAGGCAATAAAACTGCCAAAAACAGAAATAATGTGTCAGTGGCCAAATAAATTTTTTATGCCCATTTTGTCTTAAAAGGGGACCCCCAAGATTACAACTATGCTCTAAAGATGATGATTGCTAGAATACGACACAATGTACAAAGATCTCTTTGTCTTAAAAAAAAAACCCTTACAGCAGAGATTTTACCCGATCCCGAAAAAAGGGAATTATTACACTTAATTACATGCTAATTACAAAAGCAAATTCACATTTAGTGCCATGATAATCAGGTATTTCAAGTCCAAAATCATGGAAACATTTTTCTTTCAATACATGATCATTTTGGCATTAGCAACACGTGCTTTCTTGTCATGATAAAGGAAAGAACACACATACAGATGCAGAATAGAAGCAACCTGTTCTTATTATTGTTTATAATATAATCATCCCTCAACATACAAGTTTTATTGGTTCTGTATGTTGAAACCATAGCTCAATGGAAAACCGGTAATTGGTTCCAAAGATAACTAAAATAGATAAAGCAAGTCCCTTAACAAAAAAAGAAGGGTGGGGGAAGCTGAAATCACTTTCTGTTTAGAAGACAGGAGCTTCTTTGGGTCATGTACCAGGAAAAGGTAGCCGTTCATTATGGCACATGAAAAGCGCAGTATTTTTTTTATTTTTATTATTTTTTTTTTAAAAGCCCCCAAATTGATTCCAGGGCCCCTGTACATTCGAGGGGGTTACTTTACATTACATAAGTCATAACATTAACAAAACATTTTTTTTAACGATACAGTGATAAGGGATTTACAATTGGCACGACAGAGGGGAGGGACCCAAACCCGCGAGGGTTACAATCTACAAGGAGGGGGGGAAAGAGACAGGAGGTGAGGAGGGGCGACATGTCTGTGGGGGGAATTTAGTGAAAAGTTTAGTGAAGGTTATGGGGCAACCCCTGAAGAAAGGTTTTCGGGGTTTCTTTTGAAGCTGGGAAAAGTGGGGGGGTTGATGTGTTGGGGCGGGGATTGTTGGGCAGTAGAAAAAATGTAGAAACTGAAAGTACAAGGCGCTATTTGGGCCCCCCCTGAAAATCACTCCCATTCATTTCACAATTTCCAAAAAAAAAAATTGTTTTAAAAAGTAAAATGTTTTTTTAAAATTTGGGGTTGGCTTTCCATTTAAATCACAGTGTCTAGATCAGGTCTGTGAATGTTGGGGAAATGATAGTTTGCATAAAGGGCTTCTTTGGAGGTTTCCATGTTTTTGTATGCCCTGTTAGCAGTGGTTTTTGGCCAAGGGTTTAATGGGGTGGTATTATATATTATATATATAAATTTTATTTATATAATATATATATAATATATTAAAATTATATATAATATATATTTTTAAATTTAAAAATTATAAATAAAAAATTTATATATATATATATGCCAAAAAACCCTTTGCCGGGGCCACCCGGGTTTCACATTGTTTTTTTTTCAAAAATTTTTTTTTTTGTGCAGAAAAAAACGTTGTTTTTGGGGCCACATATTGCTTTTAATCATATGGGGAAGGAAGGGATATCTCTTATTCCATTTTGGTTTTTTTCCCCCCCCCCGCCCACCTTCACGGGCCCTGTTATAAGTCAGCATGTTTGAAAGGGTTTTGGTGCCTTTTTTTTTTTTTCTCTCTGGATTATGGGGGGTGGGTTTTTAAACCAACGAGAAGCATTTTTTGGGGCTCTTTTGAGAGGTAAAGATAGCCAAGGACCCCCCCGCCTTGAGATAACTTTGTAACCCCGTGGGGGGGCTTAAACTTTTTTTGGACAAAACGGTGAACTAAGAATCTCAAAGGTTTTTTTTTTTTTTTTTTTTTTTTCATGTATAAATAGCAAAAAATCTTTTTTGGGTGGGTTTTCCCATGTATTGTTTTGCCAGGGCTAGGGTTTTTTAAAAAGGGGTTTTAAAGGTTGCAGTGTAATTGAAAAGGGTATTTTTGCCCTAAAATTGCGCAAAAAAAAACGCGGTAAAAATCGCCCCGCTTTTAAAGGGTTAACCCTTAGCTCCAAAGAAAAACTCGGGTTTATGCCTCGTCCCCCGTGCTTTACAATAAAATGTATTGCGCCCCGGGCCACGAGTAATGAATGCCCCTAGGGGGTTTGCCTCCCCCCCCCCCCCCCCCCCCTTTTTCCGGGACCCATGCGTGATCACGCGACTCCCAAAATTCACCCACCGGGGTGAACTTACCTTATAGTGGTGAGGGGTTTTTTTTAAAAAAAAAAAAACAAGGGGGAAGGGGGGGAAGACCATTGATGTTAAAATTTTTAAAAATCCTGGGGGCTTTTGAAAGCTTGGGCGTTTCACTGTAAATTTTTTAATGGTAAACAAAACAGAGTAATACTATTTTATCTGTGCCCCTTCAGTCTATAAACCCGGGAAAACCAAATTTCCCTTAGAAAATAAAAAACCCCCCCCCCAACTTTTTCCCCACTTAATGAAAAAAAAAAGGGGGTTTTTTTCCATTTGGGTTTGCAAATCCAAAACACCCCAAATTTGGGAGAAACCCCCTTTTAAAAAAAAGTAGTAAAAAATGGCATTGAACTCAGGCATACCATTGGTATTATCATTTCAACCTTTAAAATCGATCACTGGAAATCTGGTCTAGATAAAGAGGAGGTCTTCACAAAGCGGGGGTACTGTGGAAAATGTTAATGGGCTTGTTGGACATTCCATTATAATGACCGATGCTAATATGGAGTTAGTCCCCTTTCTTTTGCCATAACAGTGTTCAATCTTGTGGAGGTCTTTAACCAAAATTTTGGAGATTTTAAAGGGGGAAATCTGAATGGTTTTCAGCGAAAAGAGCATTTTTAAGGGTCAAACTTCAACCAAAAAAATGGTTTGGCTTATAGCTTGCCCCCCCATTTGACCCCCGATCGAGAAGTCCTCCCCCTATATCCATATTTTCCAAAAAACCCCAAGTTCAAAACGGGTCTCATCATTTAATTTATTTTTTTATTTCAATTTTTTTCCAAATTCCAAATGTACATTTTTACGGGAAAATAAAAAATTTAAATATTTAAAAAAGCTTTCCGAAACTTTAACCGCTGCAAGATAAAAACAAGCTAATGTTTCCCTGCCAGCTCTAATTTTACCTTTAAAAAAGGAATGAAAAAACCACTAAAAAGGGGGGACAAAAAAGCACCGCCGGGAAATTTCTACTATATTTACCCTTTTTTATCCAAAAAGTGTACTTTTGGGAAATTTTGGGGGAAAAAAATAATAAAATTTATAAAAATACAAATAAGTGAAATTACCTGTTTAAAAAGTGGAAATTTTGTAGGGTCGGGCACTAAAAGGGGGCCAGAGATTTAAATGGCTTGGATCAGTGTGCTAATTAAACCCAAAGGTTATGGAATTGTGCAGACCACTCAAATGTCAAAGTAGCAAAGACAGCCACCACACAGAAAGAGAAATAAATATAATTTAAGATTACTTTTTTAAAAACCCTCCGGGTGGTGAAATTTCAGAAGCAAAAAAGGCATCCAAAAAATCCACTTTAAAAGATAAAACCCCTAAATTTAAAAAAATCATGCATAAAAACAAAAAACCCTAAAAAGCAGGTCAAAAACAAAAAAAAATAAGGCTTAACCCCCGGTTTTAAATAAAGTTTTTTTACTCAAAAAGGGAGTAAAAAAACCCTCCAAATTTATTTAAAATGTCTTTATTAACTTCACTGTGCACACTGCACCGGGTTTTCTGAAAAAAAAGGGAAAAAATTTTCCCCCCAAAATGTGGCCAAAGTTGAAATCAATAAATTTGCCCCGACTACCTTTTGTAAAATTTTTTAGTAAACAACATTTATTGCTCAATGGAAATAAGGTGCATAGCTAAAACCCTAAACAGGCCTTTTTGGGATTTTAATACCTCCCCCCCAAACTTTTTTCCCCTAACCCCTTTTAGTTTTCCCGAAATGGGTATTGAACCCTGGGATCCCCGGGGTTTTAAACCCTTTAAAGGGGATCCCCCCAAAAAGACAGCTATGGGTGGGTCTACAGGGTAATGTATAAAAAGGCAATTTTTTGTGGATCTTTCCCAACTTATACCCAGGGCTGTGGAGTCGGAGTAGTCATAAAAAGGGGCCCACTCCGACTCCCCCAAAAATTTTAATAAGTTGGTCCAGTTAGTTTTGATGCAGTGGGAAAGAGCAATTTTAAAATACAGTCATCAATTTCTTATCCTTTTACTTAAAAGTGACTTGCAAGTAAATTGGAAACATTTGGGTTAGGTTTTTGCAGAACTTTCAAAAAAAAAGCATTGTTAAAAGTTTTGCACTAAAAAAATTTTAAAATGTTAATTTTTAAAATTTTTTTGTTTGTAATTTTGGGAAATTTTGCCTTTGGTTTCAAAAACAATGGCCCAAAAATTCTGGGCTCAGAATCAAATAATCATATCCTTTACCCAAAAATTTATCCCAGGGGGCCCCCTTCTACCATTCAAAAGATTAAAACAAGTTATCCTTTTACTTGTCAGCGTCTGTTCTTTAAAACCCAAATAGCTTGAATTTTTGTATCTTTAAGGGGGAAAAAAACCCCCTGATGGGGCCTTTTTACTTTTCATAAAAAAAAAATTAAAAAACACCAAACCATGCGCCCTGTTGAGGGGGGTCAGGGGTCGGGAGGTTTGGGAAATTGAGGGGGTCGGAGTCGGGGCTTTTTGGGTTGCCGAAAATCCCCGCCTTTTCTTTCCCCCTCCCACCTATTTTAAAAAATGAGGTTTCCTTTCTAAAACCCCGGGGTTTCCCCACATCTCAGCTGTTCCCCGATTATTTGGGGTTATGAAAAAAACCTACATTAGTGCACCCCTATTCCCAGTTTAAAATTTAACATCACACCTGTTTTGGGAAAAAATTTAGAAACATCCTATGAAAATAACCAAAAAATTTTAAAAAAGTGGGAAAAACCCTTTGGGAAATTTTTTAGGAACAAAACATAAACAGATGGAAAAAAAAAAAATTGCCCCTTTATTTCTAGAAAAAAATGCAAAAAAAAATTTCAAATCCTGACCACCATATAATTTCACAAACGTACTAGAAACAGTGCTAGTTCTCAGAAGATCAGCAATGATTTCTTCCTCTGAAAATACTCAGCCTCCTCATTAGTACAATATTCTCCAAGCACTGCATGGTGCTTCTATCCTGAACATGGCCACTGAATGAGGGACATTGAGGGGCACACTGGGGGGTTATGTATGAAAAAGTTTTAGGGTTTTTAAAATGGGCTTTGTTGGGCCATTTGCAAAACCCATCAAGCGCCCCCCCTTTTTATTTGAAAATAGTGCTTGGAAAAATAAAAAACTTAAACTCTGATTGGTTTTCTATGGGGGAACAGGGGACAGTCCCTTTTTTCATACCCCCAAAGGGCCCCCTGAACCCTTTCAAGGAATCAAGGGGAAATATGTAGGCCCTTTTCCCAAATTTTTTAAAATTTTGGGTTTTTTAACTTCCATCTTCTAGACACTATAAAAATAATTGCATGGCATTGTGGCATTAGCTATATGACTGCTAAATATTTAATTGCTATATGGCATTGTATATTTGATGCTGTTGTAGGTCACTCGGCTTAAAGGGGTTTTCCCAACACTGACATTTATCACCTATTCTGTGGATAGGTAATACATGTCTGATTGCTGGGGGTCCCAGAGAGGAACAAAAAAAAATAGCATTTAGTGTTTGGCTACGTTCATTGATCCTACAGACTTTGAATGGAGCAGCAGTGTGCATGTTCGACCATTGCTTTGATCAAAGATTTCATCACTGATGAAAAACAGGGAATCTTGGCTCCCATGTTAGTGATCAGCAGGTGTTCCAGCAGTTAGAATAGGTGATAAATATTTTTGGTGGGAAAACCCCTTTAAATCAAACATTGTCAAACTGCTCTGAGCACTACTTGCTAAAGCTTAGGGCATGTCCCCACGGCAAGGGTTTTCGGCCGGTTTTTCAGCCGGTTTGTGGTTTTTCAGACCGCCTGAAAAACCGTCGAAATGAGCACAATGGGCTCTATGGAAAACCCGTGAAGAAGTCCCCACTGCACGGGTTGTCCGTCCGGCGGTTTTGCCGCCCGCGGTCCGGCCGCAAAACACTGTGGAAGCACAATTTTCTGTCCGGTTTCCGGACGGAATATGTGCTTCTCACTGTGACGGGGGTGGGCTTTCCTCCGCTCATCGCGGAGAAAAGCCTTCCCCACTGCGGCCGTGGGGACAGACGCAAAACAGGACAAATACCGGCCGGCAAACAGGCCAGTATTTGTCCTGTGCAGTGGGAACGCGCCCTTAGAAGGAGAATTGGCTGTCAAGGTAAGCAATGTACTATATCAGTAAAGGTTAAAACTTGTAACTATGCAGATTACTTCTTTGTGTAAATTGTTAGTACAAATAGATATACAATTAAGAGAACAAAATGCAGGGAAAAAAGCTATATGACCATATTTCACACAAAGGGCAAAGAAAAGTGGTGTGAGAGGGTTCTTAATTTTAAGTTAGTACTGCTACATGCCTAGACTGAATGAAGTAATACCACATAAGGCCAGGTATACCGGGGAGATTTTCACAATGCTACAAAGGATACCATAAACAATAACCACCTGTTAGAAAGGAAAGAACAATTGTGGAGGTGTTTACCTTCTCTCTAGTCCTCTAATTACATTGTTTACCAGGTCATTTAAAGGGAGTGAAGGTTTACATCAGTAATCCTAGAAGGACATGCAATGTACAATGAGTGAACAACACAGTAAAACAAAAACACGGTCTACTTGAAAAATAGACCAAATTGTAGGTGTAAGAGAACAGATTCCAACAATAAAATTTTATTAAAATTTTCAGGTGTTCTGCAAGGGAGGAAAACAACTGTTTTTAAATAGAAAAAGCTAAAATTTTATATTTCATAATGACTTGGTTGACTAACACTTAAAGCTTTGCTACCTATCGGAATGCATGAGGCTCTTTGAGTAGGTTTTTGTACTTTAGTGTAGGAGATTCCTGACCTTGAGCACTTATCTGACTAAACAGAGATGGTAACAGCCAAGACTTTTATACTGTAGTATAGTAAGGTAATCAACCAACAAATAAAACACAGGCTGATCTTGTGGTATTTCCTATAAAGTTTTAGGCTATGTTTACACAGCACATAAAAACGGCCATTTAGAAAACGGAAAACGCTGAACAAATGACTGAAAACACTTCCCCATAACTTTTATAGAAAAAATGTTCTGTATCTCCAACAAACTTGTTTTTTCAGTGTCGTTTTGCCTGCTGGTTTTTTTTTATGAAACATGTTTCAAAAAAAAATCACAGAATTTAAATCTAAGCCAAGCAAACTACTGATAAGATTAAATTAAAGTAAAAAACTTTCCAAACCACCTAAAGAATATGTATATTTTAAAATGTTTGAAGGAGCACATAATTAAAAAATAAACTGTTTATTAATATCTTTTAAAAAGATGAATGTTTCAAACGTATAGAATCACCCTTGTTCCAACTATTTGAAGACATGTATACACAGTAGAGAACCTCGCATACATTTTTCTACCCCTTGCAAATGTCTTCATGCTATTATATCTTTCATCATGGGGTAACATAATATGTGGTGATTATTATATTTGTTCTGAATAAACTGTGATTTTTGGAAAATAAGTGTTCTGGTCTTCAACATTGTTGATCAAGTAATTCTATACGTTTTGAAAAACATTCATCAGCTTTTTAAAGTTACAAATAAAAATTATTTTTTAATTAAGTGCACCTACCAAACATTAATAACAAAAAAATCACAGAGCAGGGCACAAAATTTACTATTGGAGTCTATGTAAAGCGCCGGACGTTTTTTGGCGCGTTTTCTGCAGAAATACAAAGTAAATATAAGGCTACATCACTGAAAACCAAGTGCTAAAGATGTTCATAAAAGTTTTTTGTCCCCTGTCAAAAGATGCGTAAAAAAAGTGAGGTTTTTTGCGCATTTTTTTTGCAGAAATGCAAAGCATTATAATTGCAAGTCAGTGCCCAAATCGCTTTAACAGCTGATTTACCCCTTATATTTACTAACACTATTTTTTGCTTTTGCAGTTGTTCAGAGCTCTGAAATATGTTGACCCTAAATTATTAAAGTGGTAAGCAATAATTACAAATGATGAGGCAAATGGAAAGGATGACACAATAGGTAAATGGTGGTACTTCTGCCCTACAAACTGGCCCATTTTATTGACATGAGGAAAATAATTCACTTTAACCAGCCATTATCTGAGCTGACACAGTGATGCTGTGATGCTACAATGGTAGCATATTAAGGACAGAATGGAGATGAGTTCTTTATAACTAGTTCAGGCTGTGTATCTGCCATTGTATATATAGTTATGTCACACAGGTCTAATTGAGGAAACAAGTTTTTATGGTAAGCTTAAAATTAAGAATGTTAGAAGAAAGTGTAATAGCCTGAAGTAATAAGGTCCTCAAAACGGGGGCAGCACAAGAGAAGTTCTGAAGACGGGAAGGAAAGGATGTAATGAGGGAGGATGAAAGTTGTAGGTCTTTGGCATAGTGAAGAGCACAGTAAAAATAGCTGATTATGGCTGCCAACTTCCCATCTTCAAATGACAATATGTAGACCAGCTCTAGAGCACTAAGGCCATTGACAACGGTTTATAGCAAGAACGGATTGCAGCCGTATAGCTGCTGTCTGCCTGGCAATACACAGGCTGCAATCCTTCCCATACCACTTACAGTAATCCACATTTCTCATAGAGAACTAGGATACTGTCTCTCGCACCCCATCGGACTAATCCCCGGGTGGGAAAATGACATCCCATTATCCTCCCCGCGGGATACCGCTGTGAAAATGGATTTCTATGGGCCGGCGAGCCTGCGCCCCCGTCCGCCCACTTATTCATCAACCAGAATTGCGGCTAATCCGATCTCGCAATTACGCTTGAATAAGCCGTGTGAACCTAGCCCTAGGTGCATTCCACAGAGCGCGTTTTGATCATTGTAACTGCGCTCCAAATAAACAGCCTTTTAACCACCCACCTTTCTTCACTTATCAAAACTGTTTGAAAGGAGGAATTAATTAGTAGTATTCTAATTCAATTAAAACTTCAAACCAGTTAGGGTGCTCACACAGGTGCTATTTTGATCCTTTTTGTGCAGGAAGTGCACAACGCAAATTAATCTGACATTGGCGCACAAATAGACGCATTAAAAAAAGCATCAAAAACGCACTGTATGAAAGCACCCTAACTGATTACTTGAAACACCTTTCCGAACAATTTAGACAACTGAAAGAAGCTTGCTGGTATAAAGGCAGTTTAATTGGAGCGCAGTTAAAACTGTGTCAAAACTGCGCTGTGTGAAAGCACCCTAAATGTTACTCTAGGGCAGTGGTTCTCAACCTTTCTAATGCCGTGACCCCGGAATATAGTTCCTCATGTTGCGGTGACCCCAAACCAAAAAATAATTTTGATGGCTACTTCAAAACTGTAATTTTGCTACATGAGGGGTTACTTTATGTGTGACGCCTCTGAGTTGGTACCTCTACATGTCCAACATACATATAAAGGTACCACTCAGAGCCGTTACATAGATGAAAACCTTATACGGGGGTCCGAGAGTGTACCATGGGGGGTTACATATATGTGACCCCCTCTGGCGTAACCACAACATCCCACATACAATTAAAGTAACCACTCAGAGGCGTTACAAAAGTAACCTTTACAGGGATGTGGAGTGGTACATGAGGGGTTCATTATTGGCCCCTCTGAGGGTCCCAACATTCACCCATATAAAGGGGGACCACTCAACCCCGTTACAAGAAGATTTTAAAAATGGGGGCCTGTGAGGGTACATGGGGGGTTACTATATTGACGCCCTGGCGGGTCCCTCTAATTCCACATACATAAAAGGTACCACTCAGACCCGTTACAAAGATTACCTAACGGGGGCCCCTGTGAGTGGTACATGGGGTTTCATTATGTGACCCTCTGAGCGGCCCTCTACATGTCACATACATAAAAGGACCTCTCAGAGCCTTACATAAGAAACCCTTTATAGGGGGGCCCGGAGTGGTACATGGGGGGGGGGTTACTTTGGTGCCCCTGAGCAGCCCTCTAAAAGCACATACATATAAAGGTACCACCAACCGTTACATAGATTAACCTTTTCCCCCGGGGGGAGGCTGGATTGCCATGGGGGTTACATAGGGGACCCCCATTCCACCCACACCCCCCCCTGTTAATCAGTGTGGCTGTATGTGGTACAAGAACAGGTTAATAAAATTACTTGTACCACATATAGACATTACATGATTCAGTGGACGTGTGTGTGTGTGTTGAACACTAAATTACCTTGCAGTCAGGAACAGTCCTGCCGTACAGTGTCAGCGTTCTCTCTACACTGAGTACGACAGGGCTGTTCATGACGCTTTATAGGTAGTGTGGGCGGTGTGTGCAGCACGCTTTCAGCGTCCTGCACGCACCGCCCACAAGAACCGGCGGGACGTAAATCCGCCCTCGCCGCAGCGCCGCCACAGGAGTGGCTCACTGAGTCACCAATGCTGCGAGTAACGGCGCCCACTGCTCCCCCTCCCCTCAGTAATTGAAGCAGCTGCAGGGAGGGGCGCTGGGGTCGCGACCTACAGGTTGAGAACCGCTGCTCTAGGGGTATGTTCATGCATTGGAATGTTTCAGCCACAAGTGAAGGGACTTCTTTAAAAAGGCGTTACTTTACATACTTTAAAATAAGGTGTTTATAGAGCTTAATGCAGAATCTCTGCCAAAACACTTCCTTTTCAGGACCATTATCGTCAATGGTACCAGTATCCAAGACGTTTAGGGAAGTAATAAATAAATAAAAAATTGACCTTCCTAATCACAGTTTAAGAGGGTCGACGTATGTTGGTATTATTTACACATACCAATGTTCTGCTCATTTTTCACAGAAATGGTTACATTTGTTCATATAGTTAAGCCAGATACATTTGTAATCTTCTTAAATCCACTAAACAAACATACTACAGCGAAAAACAGAAAGGTCAAATGAACAGGAAGTGTCTTGAATCCGATAGTTGGTCGCAATCCAGATACACCTCTACCGCAAAGAAATGCAAATAGCGTATTCAATAAAAGGATGTCTTATTATGCAGCACTGCAATCAAGAAAGCAGTGAAGACATATTCTGGGGAAAAGGTGCATTATAAAAAAATGTAAGCTTGCCTAATATAAACCAGAACAATTGTTTCTGCTACCATATGAAAGATATTGCAAGAATACAAAAGACAGTAATCAAGACTAAGAATACACACATGAGCAACATGTGTGAGCGGCTCAGCATCGTAACGACAATATTTCAGTGGTAAGGAAAAAAATGTAAGGCTTTTTTTTCACATGAAGGATTTTTCTATCGCAAAACTCTGTTGCATATCCACAGCTGAAACAGGAGGCAATACTTAGTTCTCTGTCACAGATTATTACTGTACTTTGTATGCAGCAGATTTTGCAGCAGTTTTGGATGCAAATTAGACAAACTCAATTGGGCTAATCTGAGTTATGTCTAGTTCCACTGAATCTCTGTGGAAACCTCATCAATAAGGGACATGAGCTTTTTTTAAATTTTTTTAGGCAAAGCGGATTTCAACTCTGTACCACAGATCTATATAGTGGGGAAAATAAGTATTTGACACATTGGCAATTTTGCAAGTTTCCCTACCTACAAAGAATGGAGAGGTCTGTAATTTTTATCCTAGGTACACTTCAACTGTGAGAGACAGAATCTAAAAAAAAAAATCCCAAAAATCAAACTGCATGATTTTAAAATAATTAATTTGCATTTCATTGCATGAAAATAAGTATTTGATACAATAGAAAAACAGAACTTCATATTTACTAAATAAAACTTTGTTTGCAATTACGGACGTTTCTTGTAGTTCGAACACACTGCAGAAGGGATTTTGGCCAACTGCTCCATACAGACCTTGTCCAGATCTTTCAGGTTTCAAGCAGTTGCTGAGCTACATTAAGTTTCAGCTCCCCTCAAAGATTTGGTTCAGGTCTGGGGACTGGCTAGACCACTCCAGGACCTTGAAATGCTTCTTACAGAGCCGCTCCTTAGTTGCCCTGGCTGTGTTTCAGGTCATTGTCATGCTGGAAGATCCAGCCATGACCCATCTTCAATGCTTATTTATGGAAGGTGGTTGTTGGTCACAATCTCGCGATACATGACCCATCCATCCTCCCTTCAATACAGTGCTTTTCCTTTGCAGAAAAGCATGAGATTTTCACCTCAATGCTTCACGGGTGGGACAGTATTCTTTAGGTTACACTCATCCTTCTTCTTCCTTCAAACACAACAAGTGCAGTTGATGCCAAAAACTTGTATTTTGGTCTCATCTGACTACATGACCTTCCCCATGCCTCCAGTGGATCATCCAGATGGTCATTACCGAACTTCAAATAGGCCTGGACATGTGCTGGCGTGAGCAGGGAGACCTTGCGTGCACTGCAGGATTTTAATCCATCACGGCGTACTGTGTTACTAACAGTAATCCTTGAGACTTTGGTCCCTGCTCTATTCAGGTCATTGACCAGGTCCTTCTGCGTAGTCCTGGCCTATTTCCTGACCTTCCTCAGAATCATCCTTACTCCCCAAGGCGAGATGTTACCACAAGCCCCAGACGAAGGAAGATTGACAGTCATCTTGTGTTTCTTCCATTTTCTAATAATTGCGCCAACAGTTGTTGCCTTCTCCCCAAGCTGGTTGTCTACAGTCCTGTAGCCCATCCCAGCCTTGTGAAGGTCTATACTTTTGTCCCTGGCATCCATAGACAGCTCTTTGGTCTTGGTTTAAAAGTTGGAGTTTATGAGCAGGAGTGTTTTATACAGGTAAAAATTTCAAACAGGTGCAATTAATACAGGAAATAAGTGCAGAGCAGGAGGGCTTCTTAAAGAAAAAAAAACAGGTCTGTGAGAACCAGAATTCTTGCTGGTTGGTAGGTGATCAAAAACTTATTTCATGCGATAAAAAGCAAATTGATTATTTAAAAATCATACATGTGATTTTCTGAGGTTTTTTTACATTCTGTCTCTCACAGTTGAATTGTACCTACAATAAAAATTACAGACCTCTCCATTCTTTGTAGGTGGGAAAACTTGCAAAATCGCCAGCGTATCAAATACTTATTTTCCGCCTGTATCAGGCCATTTATCAAATAGAATTCATGAGGATTTAAGTGTTAAATTCCACTGTGTGAACAATGCCTTTTGGGATATTACTATTACATTGATTAGCTTTAAACATGTAACCAAAGGGTAAAGACTATAATGAACCACATTGCTGTTCTGATTTTGCGTTGTTTCAGGGTTAGAGCAGTTCTTATCTCCTGTTTGTTCCCTAGGGTACCAACCAACTCCTTTTGCTCTAGCAGCCCTGGTCAGGATGATGCCTGTATCTTATCAGCAGCTCAGGAGCCTTTAGAGCTATGTAGTGTTCTGCCCTGCTGTTAAAACCCCATTCATCACTAATTTACCTTTTACAAGCTCAGCTAGGAATAGCAGAGCTGAAATGTCAACCAATGCTGTAGAACCACCCACAGCATGAACAGGAAGTATGCCTATAAAGAGGAGGCTCTGTGAAACAGCCAGATTGGAAATCCTCCTGACAGGCGTTTTAATGATTATGGTTAATAAACATTTATTAAATGGCTCTGGTCAAATCCAAAATGGCCTGGCGTCTGTTATGTTCATGCAAAGATAAACTATACGCCCAATGCTATTATTTTGAGAACAGTACAGAAAACGAAACAAAATTTAATGAAGTGACTCTGACTTTATACCATGAGTCACTTACCACACAGTTATGTAAATCATAAAGCTATTATGTTAATACAGGCACCATGAAGAATATTAAGCTACAAGTGGTAGTCAAAAACAGCAGCTAAAATGGCTAAATGTCTGTATCTGCAGTCTGAATAAACTCTAGGGTAAATGCCTATGTAATGGATTTGCACCCATAAAATCCACAAAGGATTACAAGAATTTGATTCAAATAAATCTCATGCACATGGTGTAGAAAACTTGTACATGGAATCTGGTGTGATTTTTAAATCTCCAGCTTGTCAATTTATCAGGCAGATTGTTCCCAGTGTTATTGTGGATTTTCCCAAACAATTTCAATGGAGAATTTAAAACCTGCCACAAAGTGGACTTCCCGCAGGTCTGCTATTAAATACTCAATTTTAATTAGATTTTTCTTTCTCTTTAGGAAAACCTCATTAAAAATCTGCACAAAAATTTGCTAAATATATCTGCTTCAAAATCTTCATAATTAAAGGGGTATTCTCGTTTCACCATTTGGCAGCCGTTTATACTGGTTGCTAAGCAGAGCTTGTGAAATGGAGAGGTGTGTTTCTCCTCCCAGCAGGGCATAACTTCACTCTCTGCAGACACGCCCCCAAAGTGTGCTCATGAGAATTAATTCTGTGTGAGCTGGGGGAAGGGAAAGGTTCTCAGTTGTAGTTGGAAGTGAAAAGCTAAGTGTAACTCGATAGTATATATCTACATTTCTCGCTCTCGCTACATACTTTGTAATTAGAATGGGCATTTGACATTCAGGCCTCTGGGAAAGATGGGTGATTTTTTCTGTCTCTCACACACAGTGATATATCCTGCAGATTATTACAACTCTGACCTCTACAGATCTGCAGAACAAAACTATATGCCTTATCTGTTTGTGTTTACATAGGAGTGGACATGATCTGTCTTCCCGCTGCAGGACCTCTGATCGCTGTCAGTGAAAAATCTCACCACGCACGCATACGTCGCACCTACCACTGATATCTCTCTCTCTCTCCTCCATGCATCTCTCTTGGATGCCTTCCCGACGTTCTCACTTCGTTCCCAAGCACTAAACAAACAGCCCGTTCTCCTAAACCATAGCACTTTGCTTATGGTAACCAAGAACGGACATTCTTAGATTTTTGGTCCCCTCATTTTCAACTATGATCTTCGTAGCGAGAAAACCCCTGTAAGCAAGAGTTGTAATTAATTTTGAAGAAAATGTGACATCTTCCATCAGACTGCAGTCCCTGGCCTTATTTGTGAGCCTTTTCAGAAAACTTTATGGTCACCAATTACTATCTGTATAGTGTAAAAAAGTAAATCTGGAAGGAGAGGGGAAGCAGCTGTAGCTTTTTCCCCACAGATTCAGTGAAAGGGTAAAGAGAGGGGAAGCAGAAGGATGCAGGCTCACAAGGGAGAAGGGAAAACCATCGGTGGGTCCCTGGCCACGGCAGGCCAGAAGTTTCATTTCAGGGAGAAAGGCAGAGAAAGAAAGACAAAGACAGAGCAAGAGGCAGAATGCAAAAGACTCATGTGCAGTAGGTACAGTAGCTGTAGGGTGGGCCCCTAGGTACCACAGTTCAACACTGGGTTTCCTTAACTAAGGAATGATTAAACAGATTTTACCGTAATGACAATTTATCAACTATTTGCAAGACATGGGATATCAGCTTGTTGGGGGTCCTACTGCTGGGACCCCTACTAATCAGATTCTGGTCTCTCACAATTGAATTGTACCTATGATAAAAATACAGACCTCTCCATTCTTTGTAGGTGGAAAAACTTCGAAAATCACTAGTGTATAAAATACTTATTTTTCCTTCTGTAGGTTCATCGATTACCAAAACAGCTGTTTAAACTGGCGCCACATAGTCGGGCAGCTGCACGAGTTTCCTGATGACATCACTGTTTTACCTGCAAGCTTGAACGGTCATTGACGGATATGGTTTCATACACATGTCTGCCAGGCAGTGTTGGACTGGTGTGTTTTGGTTCCACCAGTGGAGTTGATTCTTGAGGACCACCTCTACAGCTCCTCTACATGATTGCACATTCTGCACATGACTAAGGCCATGTTCACACGGCTTATTTTGGGACGGATTTCGTTCCGTATTTCGCGACGTACTGCGTCATTACGTCCCAGTCATTACGGTAATCCACAGTTCTCCTCTCCCCGCTCGCCGTATTTCGCGAGCGGGGAGAAAGTGACATGTCAATTATTCACGGTGGAATACGCGCCGTGGATAATGAATGTCTATGGGGCCAGCGAATTGCCAGGCCCACGCCCCTCACCCGCTGCACGGCACAAGGCGTAATTGCGGGCGAAATCCGCCCCCACAATTACACCGTGGATAAGCCGTGTGAACATAGCCTTAGGGTATGTTTACAAGGCGTAACTGCGGGGTGTACTGTATTCTGCCACATAACTGCACTGCAATACACCCGAAATATGCCCCACAATTAGTGTTTCATAACTCTCACAGAGCAATGAATACCCAAGGTCTTCCCTGGCGTATTATATGCAGCGGGGAAAACAACTGACATGTCCCTTCTTCCCTGCCTTTATGTGCCAGGGAGAGTGAAAGTCAATGGGAGCTGGCTGTCCGTGATTTAGAAGTATGTGCTGGCTAGCGTGTACTTCTACAACACCCGGCTTATTGCATCGTGTACAGTACGCGCCGCATTACGCCGTGTGAACATACTCTTACACTCTCCCTTTCTTCTTCTACCTGTTTCTCTGCCTCTTCTTTCTGCCCCATTCGTCGTCTTTCTCCATGAAAAGCAGCCCTACCTTGCCATACTCAGTGGCTTTGCTCCGTTGTGGGCCAGTCCAAGCCTGAAGCCAGCCAATGGAACTTCAGCCTCAATAATGGTCTGACCAGTCAATAACTTTTGGAATCAGTTTTATTACAGTTCTAATGTAATACAAAAATGTTGGTTTATGCACTATTTTATATTTTGTTAATTGTAAAAGTATAAATGAGAAATAAAATCACAAAGTTCTTTATAGGTCAGGCATGATTCTTATTTTAGCATAAAAGTACTATAAAGCTCCACACTGACGTTATTGACCACAACTGTGCACTAGATCAGAACATGTTCTCTTCTGCAAGTCATATACCATCATTTTTTCCTCGAGCTAGAGAAATAAAATTGAATTCCAAAAAGAAATGAACTTTTATTAATAAATGAAGAAACTAGGTATACAGCATTACCCTAGCTTTATAAAACCGAAGACATAACTATCTGAAGTATGGACATATGGTTGCTTTTATCATCACAGCTACAGGGCAGTTTTTCACTGATGAAATGAAGATGGGGTGCACTGTTAACCCTTCAACTGCTTATTTTCAGCTTTTTAACTTGGATACTCCATTTACTTGTTTAACATCGATGTACTGATTGTGTTTGACTATGCTATTTGAATCTAAATACAATTGTATGAGTAAAATGCACCATGTTGAACAAAATTTTATTGAGAGGTTAAAAAAAACCTATGCAAGTGATCTTCAAAGACTGATGTTAAAGGGGTTGTCTCACTACAAGGATTGCTTTTTATGTTAAAGATCTTGCAAAAGTCACTCTGCAATATATGTCCATTAACAGTGTCCTACCTATTCCTAGATATCACCTCTTGTATGGGCTGCATCAGCTCCTGTGGTCGCTATAGCTACACACCTGTTTGATCTATCCTGATAGGCTGCCAGCACTGGTTGCTTTAGCTACAGACCTGGCTTCTACTGCAGCCTAGTAAAGCCAGTAAACACACCTCTAAATTAAAAATGAAACCAAGAAAACATAACTGAGGTAAGATGGATCAATGTAGTGAGACAACCCCTTTAAGTCAGTTTTATATTCATAGAGATTATTTGATAGAACAAGATTTTATGGTATAGACCTGCTTCAATGATAGTGGATTCATCCCAGTAGAACACTTTGCTGTAGGCCACTTTTACAACAGCTATTCAAACTTAACAGGGCTGTGGAGTCAGTGCCTATTTTGCAGGTGTTGGAGTCGTTATAAAATGGACCAACTTCGACTCCCAAAATATATAATTAGTTGGTACAGTTAGTTTGACGCAGTGCCAAGAACAAGAGAAATTGGGTCCGGCCAGTGCTACTGCTCCCACATCTTCAGCCTCACACATGAGGAGTGAAATTGTGAAGGGGAGCGGGAAAGCGCTCCACAGGAGAAAATCTCACCCCCTCAGCAACGATTGCCCGATTTCTGCAAAATTTTTACTTGTTTGAAGAAGTGAAGAGTTAAAACCATTCATCAAAAGGGTTGTCCCGAGGCAATTCCTTTATACTAAGAATTTTCCCCCTGTGGTACCATTTTCCCCTCCCAAGTTAGTGGAGAGCCCGTTCTCTAGCTGGGAATAATGAAACAATGTGAGGTCTGTTCAGGATCTGATGGAGGCAATACTATTTCAAGAATAATTCTAGACTCTAAAAATGTTTTTCAGAATTTTTTTGTTAAAAAACTTTTTTTTCCCCCCTTCCTGCGCGTTTTTCTTTTACAAATTTTTTTGGTGTTCTAAAGTGTATCCAAAAAATTTATATTTCAACTTAAAGCAAAAGGGTTTAACACTTTTTTTAACATTGACTTTCAGGTCCATATCTCACCATCCACTACAGTTTTGAACTGGACTACCGTCTTTTATAGAAATCACCTTGGCGATTCATACATAACTTTGACCTGAACTTTTTAGAATATGCTTAACCCGCAGATTCTTGTCATGAAACTGCATTGTTGCTGTTTTGTCTGGTGGTGGGGAAATTTTTTTCTTCTGTATATCAAATGAAAACCCTTTTCTACACCCCTTAGCTCAGGGGGGTTTTTAGGGATTCCCAAAGCAAAAGGTCACTGGTTTGAGGCCATGAAGAAGTTTCCAAAGAAAGAGAAACCAGCTCATCGTAGAGTATTTTTGCAAGAAAATTGCAAAATTGCATAAAGTGAGGCCGACAGCGGGAAAATCAAAAGGAAGTCCATACACCCTTTCCCGAACCAAAAAGGGACGCCAGGCAAAATATCGGGTCAACAATTTTGGTCATCACAGGTCTATGTTCTAAGCGACAGACACGGCAGGGAGGTGGCTCGATTGCTTCGGAGGGAGACACAGACGTCAGAAGCCCCATGCAACACGCATTACACAGGTCTGGATGTCGCCCGAAAAAAAAAGAATAAACCTTTATTTAAACGCTTAATTAAAAAGCGTTGGGTCGGTTTGCAAAAAGTACGAAAAATTGAAAATTTGGGAAAAGGATGATTTGGAGCGATGAGTGAAAAATCAATGACGGGTTCTGATTGGACAAATGGAAGAATGGGGAACTGATAAGAAAATTTAAAAACTTTTCAAGTTCCCGGGAAAAAAGCTGTGAATGGGGTTTTTTTACAGCCCAAAGATGTTGGCTACTTTACCGATATTTTTGATCTCAATGATGAGCTAATGTGAGTATCCTACAAAGAGTTACCAATACTTTATACTATGGGTATGAAAAAGGACAACTAGTGTTCCCGCAGGAAACGACCGAAGCATATGTCAAAAATTGGGAAGGGAAGGTTCGTGAAAGGGAATAGAGTTGCTGTATTGGCTCCCTTGTCCCCAGACCCCAACCCAATTTTTGGGGGAGAGTTGAAGAAAAAACGTATTCTTTCCAAGTCCAGTATGCACCAACATTTTTAAAAATGTAGAAGGAACCCGGGATAGATTTTGGGAGATGCGAAATCTGATCCAAGCCCCGAAGGATCCGGCAGTATTGAAAAACCCAAAAGGGGGATTTTCCAAAAACAACAAATAATAAAAATTAACATTTTGTTTTAGAACAAACAGAACAATTCAGTAATGACAAGAATCTGCAGAATAAGCAGATGCTAAATACTTGCAAGTCAAATTTATGTATAAGATGGTAAGAGATTTCTAAAAATGTTTATTTCAAAGCTGTAATGGATGGAGCCTAAAATCAAAAAAACAAAACTGTTACCCTTTTTCTTGTCAGTGTATGTTTTACCTAATAGCTTGATTATTTATACAAGGTGATAAAAAAACTGATTTTTACCATTTTTTCTCAGTAAGTTATCACTTAAAAAATGCGCCTGTATGAGGGAGTCAGGGTCAGGTTTGGGAAATTGAGGGTGGGGGTTTGGTTGCCGGGGCTCCCAGTCCTGGTTATACAAACTGCTTTATAATATGCTGTGATTCTGTGAAATGATATTGTAATTATGTATAAAATAACAATCAAATGCCATGAGATGACTAAGATTCTCATTTTTCATCTACTAACCCACTCGTCTATGCTCAGCCAAGAACCTACAGCTTTCTTCCTCCTTCCCTACATTCTCACATTCCCATGTTCAGGACTTCTATTAAGAAGCACCCATCCTATGGAACCTATTTTTTCAGACTATTAAACTTCTCACAACAGTAATAGCTATAGTCCCATATGGAAAAGTCATTTCTTCAGAGTCTTCAGTCTTAATGATAGCCCATACGGCACAAATAGATTAGATGTGTTTGAAATAAACATGGTCCATACCCACCTAACCTTCACCTAGTCTAAACCTGATTGTAGCGCAACCATTGAATACATTTGTATTGTCTTAAACTAACCAAACAATCATTATGTAATAAACTATATTTGAATAAAAGGAAAAAGGCCGATTCAGCACTGAGACTACGCAGTGAAACTCACATAAAAAAATTTAGCACTTCAAGCTCCTGTTGAACCATGTCTAAAATTCCCACATGATAAAAAACAAAAGTATTACAGTAAATATAATGATTATCCGTAAGAGTTCTGAAAGTAAGGAAGTGACACAGGATAGTGACTCATATACTGACCCTCTATTACCTTGCATGTGATGTCAGCAGAACTGCAGTGAAGACAAGCTTATATTACGTTCCACGACTAACTTTCTGTTCTGCTAATAGTATACAGCCAGTCCCCGGGTTACGAAAGGGATAGGGACTGTAGGTTTGTTCTTAGGTTGAATTTATATGCAAGTCACAACAGGTATATTTATTGAATGTAACTCCAGAAGAAAAGGTTTTTTTTTTTTTTCGTTTTGGATAGTGCAGGGAAGGGTTCTTACATTTGTTTTGCTGTCTGTATCCCAGTTAAAGGGGTTTTGCCACGATGTAATGTTGACGTGGGATCCTCCAAAATGGGTATTTAATCACTTTTCTGAATATATGTGATTACAAAAATTGCAGCCTGAGAGAGCTACAGGCTGCCTTACCTGCCCTTAGTTACTTCAAAGTTTCTATTAGATATAACCTGAGGAGCTGCTGGGCGGGCTTGCGCAGAGAACACTTCTTATCTGATAGAGGGAGCTGAAGAAGCTTTCAAGGCACTGGGTAGAAATATGTTGTCTTTTGTATACAGAATCAACTAGTTGTAGTGTGATTATCTGAGTAGATCCCTGCTTTATCTGATGACAGAGAACATGAAGAAGCTTTCAAACTGCTGTGGAGAAAAGGTGTTGTCTTTTGTATACAGAATCCACTAGTTTATTTGAGTGAACATTTCACACGATCCCCTATGCATAGCTCTGTGCTCTGGCTGTGTCTCTCTCTCTCTCTCTCTCAGTTCAGCATGGCTTGTTTACATTAGCTTCTTAGCAGATAAGGCAAGTCCTGGCAAAACCCCTTTAAGAAGATTTCACCTCATGTGCTGCTGTGGTATGCTGGAATTTGTCGTTCTACAGCTACTATTTGCTGTGGAACATGGAACTACAAGTGCCAGCATGCCCCATAAGTCTCCGTTTGTAACTAGGGGACCGATGTAAGTCAGAACGGTGTAAGTCGAGGACTGCCTGTACATCTAAACAGAATCCTGCTGTACGAAGCACTGCCATTTAATAATACTGTTGCCATATTTAGATAGGTGGCATGTATCACCAGGTTGCCATTTTCCCTGGTGTGATATTATCCCTTGGTAAGCAATGCAAGTGCACCTGGCCTTCCAAGAGATATAAAGGAAATGTCATTAAACATACCAGACCACCTTCATCATCTTTATGGTCTGGTTCAAATACTCATGTGCCCATTGTCAAAACTTTCAGAATTGATCACGGGTTGGCATTGGGAATGCTGACTGGTCTTTGGCTACAAAGCCTTATGAACAGGAAAAATGTGATGTACTGCATGTCCTGATATCTTTATATCATAGCTGACAATTAAAAGGCTATAAAGGGAGTTTGTAATTCCTGATAGCTTTACTGCTACCCATCAGCACATGATGGCAATCCTGCATCTTCACGAATCGGTAAAGTGCATAAAATGATCTTTTGACATTAACATCTCACAATCGGTAGGATAGGATCAGGCAGCAAGTGAACAGTGTTTGATGTTTATGCATTGGATGCAAGGGTAAGGATTTCAGTGACTTTGACTCAATCATCTAACATAATTTGGCTCTTGTCAGAGCAGCTATAAAACGGCAGGTCTTCTAGGGTGTTCCCGATATGTGGTAGTTCTTAGCTACCACAAGGGGTCCATGGGAGGACAACCTGCAAACCAGTGATAGGGTCATAGGCTCAATACTCTTTGATATGCATGGGGAGCGATAGCTACCCTGTTTCCCCAAAAATAAGACAGTGTCTTATATTAATTTTAGCTCCTAAAGACGAGCTAAGACTTATTTTTAGGGGATGTTTTTTTTTCTATGAACAATAATTCACATTTATTGTTGAACAAAACATTAACATGTATTAATATACTGTAGTGATTTCATCACAAACATCAGCATAAGCAGCCAAACGCTGAATTGAATTAAAAAAAATGTCTTAATTTTGGGGAAACAGGGTAGTCTGTGATCTGATCCCAGACAAGAGCTAATGTAGCACAAATTGCTACATCAATAGGATATGCCATTAAGATCTGACAGGTGTGGGTCCCACCGCTGAGTGTCAGCTCAGAATGGACAAAAGAAAAAACAGAAAAAAATAGGAAAAGGCAGCACTTCAAAAAAAACAAGGTAATTTATTAGCCCAAGAACAGCAACATTTCGGCCCTGAACTTCAGCTTGAGAAAAGCTCTGTTCGGGGCCGAAGCGTTGCTGTTTTTGGGCTAATAAATTAACTTGTTTTTCAAGTGCTGCCTTTTCCTATTTTTTCTGTAGTTTTTAGGCCTTGATCCAGGCTTTTTGAGGTCTGTACTCTATATACACACATATTTTTTCATATTTAGATGCTGTTGCTTCATTTTTCTATAGCTCAGAATGGACAGAAACTCAAGCTTGCACACAACTCAGCATACCACAGAGAAGTGTGCTCGGCTGTACTCAGAGCGCACATAGAATAGAATGCAGAGCTCTCCATTTTGAGCTGACACTTTCCGAGGCCTATTTCTGAGATGGATGCAGATTCTAGAGTTGGGACCCGTACCTATTAAACTTTGCTGGCATATCCTATAGATATGCCATCAAAGTGCATGTTGGAAACACGCCTCTAAAATCTTTTTTTTTACAACTATTTATTTCATTAAAAACATTATTGGATTTTAATATATTCTCATTATGTTCACTAGTGCAGCTCCAAAATAATGCTTCCATTTATATAGCAATGCATGTAAATTTGACCCTTTTTATCCTTGCCATACAAACTCAATGCTACATGTCCAGAAAATGTACACTGTCTGATAACAAGGTAATAACTCAGATCAAGGTGTCAGTCCTGCCACAGTGGACAAAAGGATTAATAAGTGGGCCCTGAAAAGACAATGAAGGAGCAGTTTTAAATCTCCGGCTTGTAACCTAAACCGTTCAAGAGAGAAGATGAGGATGGCGTAAAGCTGATCGTGTAACTATTAAGTTACCAGTAAAGATGACTCACTTGCAGGATGTGACGGATCTGGGGGATTAAACTACATGTCCAAAGACACAATGCATTATACGGCACCTTTTAAAATAAATGTTTAAGAAGGCTAATAAATTATTGACGTGGGAGTGATTAAAAAATATATATAAACAGTAGTGTAAAGCCTTGTCCAAATAGCCGAATATTTCTTACGTTCTCATATGTAAAGGAGGATGGTAAAAATTTGCATGTAATCTATATAATCTAGTATAACTTCAGACTGATAAACCATATGTCTAAATGAAATACCCTATTAGCCTGTGGGTGGCAGATGCCAACAAACAGCATGAGCCACAAGCTTCTATTAAGTAGATATGTCATCAGCTTTTTAATAGACTTTTATGACGTATCTTTTAAATGGATACCATTCTAGCCTAGGGTTACGGACTGCTACACGGATGCCACACAGTGGCTTCTGTCATTCATGAGTTATAACGGCATCTGTTTTATATATACATTATGAAAACGCTCAGCAGCAATCCATTTAACAGATCCCCCATTAGTCTATGGGCAAGGGCAACAGAAGCCATTATTGAGAATCCTATCTTTTTAACATATAGGATAGGAGCATATCCTGGTGTATACCATAAATATAAGCAAAACAACATCTTTTAGAACAAGGGTCTTAAACATGTGGCCCTTAGAATTGTATTCCCAACTCATTGATTTGCTTTAAACATGCACCCAAAGGTAAATAAAGTTTAATACCAAATACATTGCTGTTCTGATTTTTGCTTTCTTTCAGAGCTAGATTAGTTCTTATCACAAACAGTCTCTGGTCTGTCTGTAATATAGGCAGGCCAGGCCTTGCCTGGATGCAAGGTCTGACAGGCTGTCGACAGTTGGGATTATACATTGCAGTATAGTCAACTACTGCAGGGTATTATTACATCAATCAAGCGATAACTCAGTCCAATCCCATATTGGGATAAGGAGGTGAGTGGAGTAAATAGGTATAAAACAACTTAAGTAAAAAAACACATACCACACTTTCCACATAAATGATTATCGAACATAAAAAATGTAAAAAGTACACATAAGCAGCATTATTATGTGCCCAACAACCAATTCAACAAATTTTGTGCTGTACTGAATTTGAAAGTAATGCAGGCCGTCAATTTCTTGTTTTTTCTACAAGTGGTCCATTTATCCACTTGAATTTAAGACCCCTGTTTTAGACAGTCCACTTTCTCACAAAGGTTCATAATTTGCATTCTGGGCACAATTTTCACACACTTGACTGCAATGCATTACAAATGAAGTTCTTTCCAAAAGTGACAATAGATCATAAATGCTACGTCAGTCTTGCAGAAAATCATTTTACTGCTAAGGAGTTCACAGAAGAACTGAGCTGGACAGTATTAATTTGAGCATATAGCTTTTTATTGCCTCCTGCAGATTAGTGTTGCCTTCCGTTATCAACTCTAATTAAATACAAGAGTCTTAGTCCTAATACAGATACATCTGATGGAAAAAAAAATCTGTAATTATACTGAACACTGTCATTACAGCCCAAAAACAACAGATTTAATTGCCGTTTTTAAGGACGTACATTAAATGTGAATGTGTACATCTGGTTTTACCCTATTTCTTTCTAGACAACATTGCTGGACACCTCTTCACCTCATAAACTCAGCAACAACTCGATTCTTAATTCCTGGGAAACAGCTCACAATGTTCTCATATCCTTAAGACTGACATAGCCGTCATAGTGGGTTTTATCCTTAACATTGCGTGTCGTGATTCATGCTTCCCAGAATGGACAAGAAAAGTCACACCATTTTTTTTTCCGTTACAGAATGTTCATGATATAAAAGATAAGACATTTACAACCTTATGCAGAATTCTAGGTAAAGTGCACACATAGGGCACGTTCACACGGCAGTGGACAAATACCGGTCGATTTACCCGGCCAGTACTTGTCCGGTTTTGCGGCCGTCCCCACGGCTGCGAGGACGACGACTTTTCTCCGCGATGAGTGGAGAAGAGCCCTCCCCCCCTCCCAATGTTTATTGAGCGTCCTGCTGGTGGAAAAACCGCCGGGCGGAAAACCCGTGCGGTGGGGACTGCTGCACAATTGTGCTCATTTTCGGCCGGTTTTTCAGGCGGTCTGAAAAACCGCAAACCGGCTGAAAAACCTTGCCGTGGGGACGTGGCCTTAGGGGGACATGTATGAAAACTGTCTCGGTCTAAGACTTTCTTTGTTGCCCATAGCAACCAATCAAAGCGCCCTTTTCATTTCATATAGTGCTCTGAAAAAAATGAGCTCTGATTGGTTGCTATGGACAACAAAGAAAGTCTTAGGTCATGTTCACACGGCTTAAAATGGGCCGTATTTCGGTCCGTAAATTACGCGCCGAAGTGCGCAATTACGGGCCGAAAACGCCCATCATTACGGTAATTCACAGTTCTCATAGAGAACTATGGATTACGTCTCCCTCTCCCGCCCGGCGAATCCGCCGGGCGGGAGATAATTGACATGTCACTTTCTAGCGGCGTATACGCGCCGCTAGCATGATAGTCTATGTGCCGGCGAAGTGCCGCCCCTGCTTACTCTCCCGCCCCGCCCCCGTCCACACGGCGTAATTGCGGGGCGAAATTACGTCCCGCAATTAAGCCGTGTGAACATAGCCTTAGACCAAGACAGTTTTCATACATGTCCCCCATAGTTTTTTTTTCCTGTCAAAAATAATGCATGGAGTTTCTGCATTTCATTCTGTTTGGCAGATTTCACCATGGAATAGCATCATTCCGTGGAAATCCGCATGGAAACCATCTCAATAGTTGACTCCACAAATTTACAAATCACTGTTGAAAACATCTGTACCATATAAACAAAATAAAATGACGCAAGGATTCTATGTGGAATTCACATGGGTTCTGGCACAAAATCCACAGAAAATTCTACTGTGTGAGCAGGATCTAAGGTTATAGTAAAGGTCCGACTGAGACAAAAATGTCTCCCATATTCAAACAGTAAAACTGAAGTCAGGTGACAATATAAAATCCATATTAAAGGAGGAGAGGAAGGGGAATGCGGAAAAGGTTCTTACGAAAATCTGATGATAATAATAATCTTTATATAGCTGTAAATATTCTGCAACACTTCACAATGTAGAGAGTAAAGAACAGACAAAAAAAAAGACAAACATTATATAGTAAAAAGCTACTTACAAATCAGACACAGGGGGCTACATGTATGAAAACCGTTTAGGCCTAAAACTCACTTTGTTGCCCATACATTACTATGGGCAAAAAAGTAAGTTTTAGACCTAAACAGTTTTCATACATGTAGTCCAAGGTGTGAGGGCCCTGCTCGCAAGAGCTTACAATCTATTTGGGTGTAGGGGAGAGACAAAAGGTGAGAAGTGCCTGGTTTACACAGTGGTTTAGCCAGATTTCACAAATTCAGGGTAGTACACATAAAAGTGGGCGAACCTGCCACCCAGCCAGTACAGTGCCTGTAAATGCCCAAGTGCAGGGAGTGATAGAAATGTGTGTAACTGAAAGTGAGTGCTTAGTAATTAGGGATTTTGGTAGGCCTGCCTGAGAAGATGTACTCTATGGGTGCACTTAAAACTATGAGGGTTATGAGTAAGCCTTATATAAAATTAAGAGTGAGGATACCAGCAAGGTCTCTGTGTCGCAAGCAAGTAGAGAAGTCTGATTTTCTTCTAAATCCTGTCCATGGGAGCCACATTGCATAAAAGGCAAAATTTGGAGTATAATCCTGGTATCGCCAACTACATGACCAGAAATACTTTTTTAACGGCAGTGAATAGAATAAGTTAAATAGTAAGATAAATGAGATAAATATAAGGGATAACAATAAATGGAGGCTTAGGGAATAACAAGTAGGGTAACGCTCCTACAGACTCTACAGACTAGAACAAGGGGCCGTTTACACGGCACAGTACAAATGCCGGTCAGTTTATCTGGCCGGTATTTGTACTGTTTTCGTGCAGTGGAAATAGGGAAATTATTTCAGCTTGAGTCCAAGGAAAGGAAACTTCTTCCGAAACGCGTTAGCGTCATTTGCAGTATTTGTTGGATATTATCACAGGCTTTTATATGAAATGAGAAATAAAGAGTGTTTTTACGTCTAACACCTGCCTGGACTCAAGCTGGAATAATTTCCCTATTTGGATTGCGAGATCCCTTCTAATCTGTACGTGCTGTCTCCGGGGGTGGAACGCTGGCGGTGAGCTGTAATCATTCATTGTGGATGTGTATGTTTTCGTGCAGTGCACACGGCCAAAGGGGGACAGCTTTTCTCCGCATTTAGCGGAGAAAAGCTCTCCCCCTTCAGAGACATGTTCATATTCCGTCTGAAAACCGGCCGGAAGAATGAACATGTTCAATGTCTTTCGAGCCGCCGGCGGTCTAAAACAACAGTCTGACGGAAAACCCGTGCAGTGGGGACCGCTGCGTGGGTTTACCATAGAGGCCCGTTTTAAAAGTTTTCACCCGGTTTGCAGACTGTTTTCAAAACCAAAAACCGTCTGAGAAACCGGGTGAAAATCTGTGCCGTGGGGACAAGGCCTAACAAGGTCTGTTGATCTGTATTTCCTTTTTTTGAGGCTTATATAAGAGTGGTTAAACGTCTTGTCTTTTACAGTTTGGCACCTATGCAGAACTGTAAATTAATGGCACACCTCAGTTAAGCCTTTGTTGTTTTAAACAAAATTAAGTTTATTGCAAATATCATCAGGATTGGAGAGAAAAAGTCAAAAGCAAATACTACAGAGTTTATCAATTATAGTCAGACAATTAGAACATATGATATGGTGTGAAAATCACAGAATTGGCCTGTATACAAGATGCAATCAATGTCAATACAGTATTGAGTACAGTAAAACTGACAATATGCAATAACCTTTGAGAAATGAAAGTAATAAAACATGCAGATTTGAACAATAAAACCGCATCTGCGTCACAAGTGTACAATGCAGGCTAGAGTATTCAAGGGAGCAAAGAGCTGCTAAACTGGGAGCTTAGGCCCGACCTGACTGAGAGGAAGGTAAAGGCAGCATGAAGAAAAGGAGGGCCTATAAGCCAGGTAATGGATAGAAGGTGCGGTCAAGAACGACATTTCAGTTAAACCCTTGATGTTAACTACAACATGGTAACCAATCTACAGTAGAAACACTACAAGATGCATTTGGTAACGTATCCAATAGACAATAGTTGTATATAAATTTGGAAAAATAGCATGTTCTACTGAAACCAAACTCTACACTCACTTTTCTTGATCCTACTAATACGCGAGGAAGTGAATACATTCATAACAGAACTGCAGTAAGTAATGTGCCAGCAGTCTCCTAATCTGTATTCTTTATATGGACCTTTTTAAATACTTTTCATATTTCTACTATAAGATGAAAATGTATACTACTGCCCAAGAGTATTCACTTTTACACAAATTCCCATTTATAGAAAATGAGTATTCGGCATAAAAAAGTCTGAAAATTCAGGTTACTGCACTTACCCAATACCATTCACTCTCAGGAGGGCCTATTTAAAATTAAGATTGGTGTTGCTTAGTGGGTTCCTGTGGCAAGAGAATTGATGTAGCTGGTGATTTATCTGGTTGTAAGACTTAAATTTTCACTAACGAAAATCAGGTCAATGTAGACTTTTATGACCATGTTATGGTTTTGTAATAATTTTCACTTTATCTCTGTTTTCCCTCTATTAACTTGTGAGGTCCTCCGACAAACATAGATAGCTTCTGCTCCACTAACTTCATAGTTTTTGGGGTTTTTGTCCCATTTAGTCAACATATTTTTTATGAGATTTTCAATCAATATATTTGGTAGAAAACATAGAAGATTTTATTATATCTTAACATATAATACTTTTCATTTTGTTGTTAATATTATTTTAGGATAGTTTACAGTATTGAATCATCCATCTGTACACACATGCAAGCTTGTAAATACTATTATACTGTATATTTCTTAAAACCATATATTGCTGTTAAAGGGATTGTCTCAATACATTGATTCATCTTAACTTTTTATTTTTCCACCTACATAGACACATGAGGGCTTTTATTTTGTGGGACAAGATGTACTTTCTAATGGTGTTATTCACTGTACTGTAGAATATACTGGGAAACCACCCAAAAATTCCAAGTAGGACAAATTGTGAAAAAAAATTGTATTTTCGCCATGTTTGCAGGTGTTTTGCTTTTACGGCGTTCAGTCTTCAGTAAAAATGTGTTATCTGTATTCTACAGGTTGATATACATCCACCAATACCAAACATGTAGGGTTTCCGGTTTTGGTATCGTAAAAAAATTCCATTTTGAAATTTGCATTGGGGCGCCATTTTGTGCGACCACTAACTTTTTTGTACTAACACCTACGGACGTCAGTGATGCATTTTTTCGGGCTGAAGTGTACTTTTTATTGCTAGCAGTTTGGAATGCATACGACTTTTTTGATCACTTTTATTCCATTTATTAAGTGACGTAAAATGACCAAAAAAGGCAATTTTGGCGTTTGGAATTTTTTTTCTTCTACGATGTTCAGCGTATGGGACAAATAATGTTATATTTTTATAGATCAGATTTTTTTGGACATGGCGATACCAAATATGTGTAACTTTTTTATTATTTTATTGTTTTTATTTGTAAAATGGGGTAAGAGGGGTGATTTTAACTTTTAATACTTTTTTTTGTGCTTTAAAACTTTTTTTTTTTTTTTTACTTTAACATTAAGTCCCCCTATGATGCTTGACTACTAGGGGGCGCGATAATCGTTAATACAGTCTAATGCCCCCACCTTCTGTCTCTTTCCCCCTTCCTTGTAGATTGTAAGCCATCGCGGGCAGGGTTCTCTTTCCCTCTGTGCCAGTTGATTGTCACATACTGTCAGCATTGAACTTGTTCGACTTATGTTATGTTTGTAACCCTCTTGAATGTACAGCGCCCTGGAATCAATGGCGCTCTAAAATAAATAATAATAATAATAATAATAATCTTACCTCAGTCATATTTTCTTGGTTTCATTTTGAATTCAGGGGAGTGTTTACTGGCTTCTACTGGCCTGTAGTGACAGGTCTGTAGCTATAACAACCAGTGCTGCTAGGAGTGATCAAACAGGTCTGCAGCTGTAGCGACCTGAGGAGCTGATGCAGCCCATACAAGAGGGGATATCTAGGAATAGGTAGGACACTGTTATTGGACACATGTTGCAAAGTGACTTGTTTTTGCAAGATCTTTAACATAAAAAGCAATACTTGTAGTGAGACAACACCTTTAAGGCAGTCATCTGTTTTACATTTCTTTCATGCAGATGTATCTCTTGATCTTCTATGTTTTCTCCCAAATAGATTTTAGTCTGATTGAAAATCTCATAAAAAATATGTTGACTAAAAGAAATAAAACCCCAAAAAACTATGAAGTTAGTGGAGCATAACTTATATTTGTCGGAGCATAACCTATATTTGTCGGAGGATCTCACAAGTTAATAGCGGAAAACAGAGATAAAGTCAAAAATTATTACATAGTTGTAGGTTTAGCAAAGGGTAAATTGTTCAGGTTTTATGGAACCAAACAGCAAAGAATATTCCTATTAAAACGTAGCTTTTAATAAATACAAATAAAACATCTCAAAAAGTGGCCTATGAATACTAAAGGGACAATTACAGGAACAGTAAGGATATATAAAAAATAATAACACTATGCTGTCTCCTATATTAACTATACTAGATAATATCCCTCAGCGGAGACCCCGTCCCAAAAAAAGCGACCCCACACAAAACTCCTATACTAGCCCCTACAATCCACCCTTTATTAGTGTACATGAATTCAAAAATAGGGGGGAGAGAGAACAAAACACAATTTACAGTGTCCACTAATCAAAGGTAGGAGTACCGTCCTGTTGAAAGAACGCATAAATCCCCATTGGGGGTACTCTTATCTACCTACTGAGTTTTTTTTCAATTAGTGGACACTGCGAATTGTGTTTTGTACTCTCTCCCCCCTATTTTTGAATTCATGTACACTAATATAGGGTGGATTATAGGGGCTAGTAAAGGAGTTTTGTGTGGGGTCGCCCTTTTTGGGGCGGGGTCTCCGCTGAGGGATATTATCTAGTATAGTTAGTATAGGAGACCGCATAGTGGTATTATTTTTTTTTTATATACCCTTACTGTTCCTGTAATTGTCCCTTTAGTATTTATAGGCCACTTTTTTGAGATTTTTTATTTGTATTTATTAAAAGCTACGTTTTAAGAGGAATGTTCTGTGCTGTTTGGTTTATTAACTATTATTCCTATATTCACACTTGTGGAAAAGTTTTGAGTTACAGGATTTGTGGAAGTCCATTGTGAAAAAGAACCCAGGGCTTTTGACCAAATTAAAGTAAAAGAGGCAAACTCAATCCGAAGTGAAAGTTTACTGTACAGCCAGTGATGACTAATGTAAGGCAGTGTTTCTGGTTCATACTTTTTTGAATTACTCATCACTTATAAAAATCAGACAATCATTGTGTGTCAGGCAGAACATAAAAATATATAGACTGACACTGCGATGACCAAGCAAGTTTTCAGAATGTTGAACTGAAAAAAAAAAATTCCCATATTGCTTAAGATTTCTTTTCGCCTGTAAGATATTTTGGTAAGGAGTTATTCTGCGCATTTGCTGTAAGGTGCAGCAGTTTAGTCTTTTGATGTCCTAAGAAACCTGGGCTATAGCACATATGCAAATACTCTCACAAGACAAGACAGGATGAAGACCAAGACACAACCCAGACTTTTATGGCTCACCTCATACGTGACCTATATTCCTTTATAGTTCTAGAAGGGGGCCTGATCACAGAGAGAATGTAAAACCTCCACTACAACGCAACGCTTTCAAATGAAAGTATATTTCTGCAGAAGCTATAAACCTTTCTAATATAAAAAATGGGCTTTGATGTGTTTTGTTCTCACTGACCTTTTATATTTAGATAGAACTACACTATGTTAACCACTTCAAGAACAGATGTGCGGGGCCCTTTCAGAGCCAGAACAGTTTTGCAGCGTGCAGCAGAAATATTATTCCATTGCAGTGCTTTCTAACAAAAAATCCACAAACCAAAAATGAGTTATATTTAACATTTTATTATAAGGAGTTAACATTTTCTAAAAATTGGAAGGCAACCAATGCCTCAGGGGTTTTTACCCAGTCTCATAAGCACCAAATTTACTCAGTAACTCAGTGATATACTCCTCCTTCTGTAAAACCGTTTAAAGGGGTATTCTCACCTCACTGATTAACTTTAAACTTGCAGGCAAAAGTAAATAAAGACAATTACCAAATACATTGCTTTTCTGATTTTGCTTCTCTTCAGATTTAGAGCATTTAATCTCCTGCTTGTGTACACGAGCTTCCATAGGTTATTAGCTCTCTCTGTGCTCTAAGGGTATGTTCAAACGGAGTATTGTGAAGTGTAAATTTATGCATCAAAATATGCTTCAAGATCTGCTTTGAAGAACTCCTGATTAGAGGCATTTTCGAAGTGTATTTTCAAGCGTATTTAGAACAAGTGTGGAGCATATTTTGTGCCATAAATGCAAGTTTGAACCATATTTTGTTGCATATTCCAGCACAACTTGTGCGTCAAATTACGCACCAAAATACGCTGTGTGCACACGGCTCAAAATGGGACGTATTTCAGTCCGTAATTACACGCCGTAGTGCACGAATTACGGCTGGAATACGTCCCTGTCATTACGGTAATCCACAGTTCTCATAGAGAACTATGGATAACGTCTCCTCTCCCTGCTCGCAAAATACGCCGCGGGGGGAGATAAATGACATGTCATTTACTAGCGGCGTACACGCGCCGCTAGTAATGATAGTCTATGGGCCCCCCGCTCCCGTTCACACGCCGTAATTGCGGGGCGTAATTACACCCCGCAAATAAGCCGTGTGAACATAGCCTAACAGACCTGGCTGGGATGGTGATGTCACTCCCTGCTGTGTGTTATCATTAGTACAAGAACTTATGTTTCTTATATGAAAACTTTAACCCTTTAGAGCTCTGTAGTCTTCTGCCCCGCTGTTAAAACCTTTCCATGACCAATGTCCCCCTAACAGGCTCAGCTAGGAATAACAGAGTTGAAATGTCAGTCCTTGCTGTTGAACCACCCACAACCTAAACAGAAAGTGAGAGCAGGCTCCGTGAAACAACATGATGAGAAAGCTCCTTAAAAGGGGTTAACTTGCCTTTCTGAACACTCCATTAGAGCATATTAACACCATAGATAGGAGTTCCCCTCCTTGGGCCAGAAAACAAGAGCTTCTTATAAGGAATGGCCCTTGTCTCTGGCTTTTAATATATTACATAAACAGATAATAATAAGTTGTAGAAAGAACAATATAAAATTCAGAATTCGGGTGAGTATCAATATTAAAAAATCATATTTATTAGAAACAATTAAAAAGTTTGTGTAGGTGCAACATCTATTCTTGCTGGCGCGTTTCAAGCTACATGTAGATATTAATAAGGCCTGAAAACACACAGAATAAATCTTTTCATTATATTTTCCTGTTTTTTATGATCCAGTAATATAATGTAAGTTGTTGGCTAAATCTACAATTGGTACGAGATGGCTATACACCTTAGGCTGGTCATATACAATATATACTTTTTGGTTGAACACGTGTTGATCCAACAGCTATTCCATCACCATCAACACTTGGCTGTTTTCTAATGGTATAGGAGGATAAACTACTAGTAGACATCTTTGGAGGCAGCTTATCTCCCATAAGAACAAAGAATCAGCTCAAAATGGTTAATGTGCTCGTCAAGGAGAGGCATCATGTAGGTGTGTGGAGTCTTATACATCGTAGTCGCTCCACTGAAATTTGAATATATGCAACTAAGCTCATAGGAAAAGAGCTAGGATTTCAGCGCCACCTGTTGGATGTAGTGGTCCTCAAGTCAAATACCACTGACTGAGCAAATTCAACTCACTGGCAATGTGATTGGAATTAAAGTCATTCCAGACATCCATCTACAAACAGCAGTTCCCACATAACAAATGACTTTCCATTGAAAATGTATTTGTGTTTTATGTGAATAGGAATGCTCAATGTATTATCCATTCTGATTATGTCAATGACCATTTGGTTTGATCAAACACGTAGATTCATCAGACATAGCTTTCATTATAAGCAGAAGACATAGCACTAGTGTAGACAGAGCCAGCTCAATTAATTTATGGTTATATGATCTCTAACAGAGAGATTCCAACAATTGCATCACCATGGGTTTCAGCAGAATAACTTGAAATTATATTTGCTACTGCAAATAGCAAATACACAGCATGGCCTAATTATATAACAAAAGGCACAAAAATTATTTGAAGACCACCAAGCAGTTTCCACACACAAGCATGCCTATATTTCTTGTGACTTTAGTAATGAAGACTTTCCACTCTTTAGACATAACAAGAAGGGAACATGCAGCAGAACAATGTAGGTCAAGAAAGAGGTGAGCCATAAAAGTTCTGTAGTGTGTTCAGCTTGTCCTCTATACTGTCTTCCATTACTCATAAGTAATGTTCTTTCATAAAATTTGCATACAAATTCTGAAAAGTGTGATGTGTGAGAAGTCGCATATTAGAAAGAAACACAACAGACTACTTCTTTTAGCAGCTTAAAGACAAACCACACTAAAAAACCAAAGCAGCCTACACTACCTGTAAGGCAAGGTTCACACTTACATTTTATAAGTTTAATAAAATAATTAATATCTAAGAGAATAAAACAGCTTCATTATGGTCTGTGTATTTCTATTATTGTATTTTTTTAATGAATGATTAAAACAGTATTCCCATTTTACAGATTAGCTTTAAACATGTATGCAAAGGGAAATAAACACTATTACCAAGTACATTGCTATTCTGATTTTGCTTCATTCCAGAGATACAGCTTTAGAGCCCGGGCCGGGATGGTGAGGTCACTCCCTGCTGTGTCTAGTCAGCAGTACAGGTACTTTTCTAACTATGTTACTGATAAACTTAGTTCCAGAGATACAGCAGATCTTATCTCCTGCTAGGTTACCGACAACCTCTCTCTGCTATAGAGCCCAGGCTGGGATGGTGAGGTCACTCCCTGCTGTGACTTATCAGCAGCGCAGGTGCTTAACTATGTTACTGATAAACTTTAACCCTTTAGAGCTCTGTAGCCTTCCACCTTGCTACTTAGACCCCTCCATCGCTAATTTCCATATAACAGGATAAACTAGGAATAGCAGAACTGAAAGGCCAATCATTACTACAGAACCACCCACAGCCTGAACTGGAAGTGGGAGCCTGAGGCCGGCTATGAGGAGCAAGCTCTGTGAAGCAGCATGTGAGAACACCCTTTTAAAGGGAACCTGTCACACAGGCTATGCCCCCCTTGCTGAGGACAGCACAAGCTAGTGACAGACATGCTGTTTCCAGCGCTGTGTCCCTTATTCTGTAAGATGCTGGAGTTTTAGAGCATTTAATGCTCAAATATTATTCATGAGCGGGTGTTAGCCCCACCCACCAAAGGCTAGTCCCGCCCACTGTCAGTTATTCACGTTTCTACCTATTCAAAGTAATAGGTTTATCAGTTGAGGTGTGCGGGGCTAGTCTCAGGTGGGCGGGGCATGGAAAAAACTAACTCTTTGAATGACTGCAGATTTGAGCATTAAATACTCTAAAACTACAGCATATTACATAATAAGGGACACAGCGCTGGAAACAGCAGGCTTGACACTAGCTTGTGCTGTCCTCAACAAGGGGGGCAAAAATTATGTGACAGGTTCTCTTTAAGATCAATAAGGAAAGGATTTAACACTGATGCAATCTGTTGGCAATTTTTTTAATCAGTTGCTATGTATAAGAAATAACAGAACCTAGTGTTATCAGATTATATATTGACCTTCCAGTCACACGTCAAAATTCTACAACTCAGGTGAATTATGTGTGTCTGTTGTGAAAATGTTCTTCTCTTTCTCTATTGTAAAATGGAACTTCAAATTTCAGTATTTAGTATAAACTTGTAATTTCAAACTTTTGGGATTCAATTTGACTAAAAAAAAAGAAAAATGTAAATATGTGGCACTCTATAGTAGCTGACCTGCATTCCCCATAAAATAACACTTCTCTTTCTTCTTTTCTTAGATGTCTGAATTCTACCCTTCAATGTTATTCCTTCTAGGTATGCAAGGATAAACTGAAAACAGGGGAGCTGCATTCCTTTCTGTCAATTGGGCAGGTCTACATACTCTTGCCCCTGTAAAACTCTAGTAACACTGTCAGAATGTAAGCACAGTATTACTGACAATGCAAATGGTATCATCGAGTTAAAGGGGTTGTATCATTTCATTAAATGGCCTTCAGAATAAGGGGACAGTGAAAACAATCAACTTTGCAATTGGATGTCATTAGCAAAGCTGTCTTGTTTTCACAGTGTCCCTTATCTTCGTTTTCTGTAAACACAGTTCCCAGTGCCGGTCGGATCCCACCTCCTTTCATTTCATTGGCTGACGGCTCTACTAATTTACATTCTGTCTGGCCCCCGGTCGTATTCACGGGAGCGAGCATTCCTGCCTCTCTCACTCAAAGTAAGGGACCGGCACAATTTCACTCTGCACAGCCAGCAGAAACACAGAGGCACTGCACCTGCTTCTACAATCAGAAAACAGCAGAATTGTGCGTCGGTGCCTAATGCAAACATAGACGGAGCATTAGGCTGCCTCTCTCACTCAAAGTAAGGGACCGACAGCAATTTCACTCTGCACAGCCAGAAGAAACACAATAATACTGCAGGGCTTCTACAATCAGAAAACAGCAGAATTGTGCCTCGATGCCTAAATGCTCCTGCGTGTAAACATAGAAGGAAGATCTGTGCTGCTCTGGATAAGTTCGTAGAAGTCTGGATTCAACTTTAACAAACCTCCAGCTGTGAGAGGGGCAGAGAGCAGTGATCTGAGTTAAGAGCGGATTGTATAGACTGAATGCAAGCCTGTGGTATGTAAACAGCTCTTACAAAATAAGACTGCATTGAGAGAACGACACAGTGACATGTGGACTCAGGAGGGTGGGGGGGGGGAGAATTGGGAGCGAGCATGAACAGTGAAGGGGGGGTGATGTCATCCCACTTCATTTAAAGGGGTTGTCTCGCTACAAAGAATAGCTTTCAAATTGTAGGGAACACAAAATAAAGACATTTTCCAAATATATTGCATTGTTCCTCTGTTTTCCCTAAAGAGATACAAGTGAATTTATTACCTCCATGGCTATTTCAGTTCCCTCAGTAACTGACCTGTAAACAAATCTCCTGGGGCTGTTTGTTTAATGAGATAACAGAGAGTGAGTCATCACACAGGTTGGCAGTGTCAGTCAGTGTCCTGTGCTGCCAGACAGTAAAAAGCTTGATTTATCTCAAGTAAACAGCTCTGTAATTAGGGCTTTTGTTTTGGGGATCAGATAAGAAGTCCTTTGAGTAGTTTGAGAAGCTAATCTAATCTAATTAGCATCTGAAAGCACAACATAGCTGTACAAGCACGGAGCTTATGCAAATTAGTATGAACCAGGAAGTGACAGAGAATTTCTTTCATGCATTCTTTGAAACCCTGTGGGGAGACAACTCCTTTAAGAAACACCCCTGAATTTGTAGAGCTGAGAAGCTGAGAGCACAATGAAACACACGAACTGAAGAGGCGATACATCCCCTTTAACAATTTTACCATACAGGAGGAACAAAAGAGTAATGGTAAAAGTGGTTCAGATTTGTTACTTTATGAGAAGTATAGGGACGGACTAAAACATGTTAGGATAACAGAAAGCTCCTCTTTACTAATGATATTTGAAATTCAATACCTACAGTATTGGTCTGAGAAGGTATTACAAAACACAATTACAATAATGAAGAGACAGAACGAGAATGGCTAAAAAAAAAGTTGTCAAAAAATTTGAAAAAAAAGAAAAAAAAGCAGGGAACACGTGGCAGGCTGTGCACTGCTAATCAACTCCTGTACTTTGGAATTAGCAGATGTTTGCAGACACTTCCTATATGTTTGCCATATTCCTAGACTATGATATCATATCCCAGTTTCTTATTGTTCTGTTCCGCTATGATCTGTATACAATTTATTTTCAGACGTCTGATTAGATATTAGGTGCTTTCCAATATAACTCACAGCTGCTTGACTAACGTCTTAGAATCAAACACTTCTAGCAGGCAAAATATTTTAGAGTGCTTCACGTCCCTTAAATAAGGTTAAGTCTTATGAAGGATGATTACTCTTTCACATCCAATATCCACACTATGAGTTTGGAACCCTCAGAACCGGCACAATTGCTAAGTTACTGAATGAATGTAATGTCCTGTAAAAATTATTTTCAAATACTATCTTCAAATATTGTAAATTTATTGTCCCAACACTTTTACTCCTCTACTTTGGCCATTGAGTTTGGGATACAATTGGAATAGAATTTGTGTTCTAATATTTGTCCATGGCACTGGGTAGAGTTTTAGGTTATACATGGAAATCAGCATAACTGTAAGCATCATATATTTGAGCAGCACACAAGCATCTAAGCATTATTAGAATTTACCAAAAACGTACCAAAATTATACGACATATTAGATTATGGCCAGGTGATCATTGCACCATTCGTCATTATCAAGTGCTGCTATACCAACTAAAATAGATGTTTGGAGGTCAAGTCTTGGAATGTTCCATTCAGTTTCATACGTTATCCCATCCCACTTAGGGCATGTCCCCACGACACGGGTTTTCGGCCGGTTTTTCAGGCGGTTTGCGATTTTGCAGGCCGTATGAAAAAACGGCAGAAAATGAGTACAATGGGGCGCAATGGAAAACCCGTGCAGCAGCCCCCACTGTACGGGTTTTCGGCCCAGAGGTCTTTCCGCCCCCCCGGGCCGCCTACAAAACATTGTGCCTGCACATTCTTCCGTCCAGTTTTCGGACGGAATCTGTGCAAGTCAATGTGAAGGGGTAGGCCTTTTCTCCGCTCATCGCGGGGACGCACTATAAGGGCTCACTCACACGGCTTATTTGGGCGCTGCAGTACGGCTGAAATCCATCTCTGTCATTACGGTAATCCACAGTTCTCATAGAGAACCATGGATTCCATCTCCTCTGCTCGCTCGGCGAATCCGCCAGGCGGGGGGAAAGTGACATGCACATTATTTATGGCATGTACATGCCGTGAATAATGACTGTCTATGGGGCCGGCGAGCTGCCGGCCGCCCGCCCCGCCCCACGGCAGCCGGCGTAATTGCGGAGCGAAATCCGTCCCCGCAATTACGTCGGCAATAAGCCGTGTGAACATTGCCTAAGATAAAATTAACTGTTTTAGTATATGAAAAATAAACCATAGAACTTCCGAAGGAGCTGGTAATAAGCTGGCTGCTGAGAACGTGCTTGCACTCTCCGTTTTGTTCTATGGGAGTTATGACGGAAGGTAATTTGGTGCATTTGGCTAACCCGATAACTCCCATTGAAATTGACGGAGAGAGCAGCACATGCTTGGTCACCCCTCCATTCCGGTCCCTTCTCAAACTGGGAGGCTGGAACCCACACCTGTAAGACATTTATGGCATATCCTATCAAGATACCATAAATATTTGAGTTGGGAAAAACCCTTTAACTGAGCTTTGAAACCCGCTCCATTGCAGCACTGGTCCTTACCGGTGACATCATGTTTATCAGTCACATGGTGCAGCAAAGGATTACTGGCTTTAGCGGTCCTGTTCATTCTGTGTCGTTCATACAACAAGCGACCACTGCGTCCAGTGATTGGCTGCAGTGTCACTTGACGGATAAACATGACATCATTGGGGGGGGGGGTGGGAGCACCAGGAGCAGCTCGGTCTTAACAATTGGGGGTGTATTTTGCACAGTCTGACATCATTCAATCAGTGTTGCAAGGGCACACCCCTTTGAAAATTTGAAAGGGAACACCCATCTGACTGATTCAGTAATACATTTCTAGAAGGAATAATAGAATAACAGGACAACACAGAGTGATAACAGAAGAAGTTTCAGAATTGCTGTTTCACTGAGAACACAAGCATTTACTAAAACAGACTTGTCAGGAGATGTCACAGGTCCTCTTTGAATAGATATAAGCAAACAATGCTGTGGTCTGGCCTCCAGGACACATAAGGTCATGGACAGAGTTCAGGCTGTAGAGTACTTCAAGACATCATTGTCATCTTACACCCACATTATCTTCCAACACAAGACTATGGCGTAACAGAACTTGAGTTCATACTGTGCATCACTGTGCAATGAATCCAACATTAACTTGTCTGTATTGTAAACTCTAGCAAAAAAAGAATAAATACTTTGACTGGACTGTAATCTCACTTTTATCATAGCATGCTGTAATACATCACATACAATCTCTTAGGCCATGTTCACACGACTTAATTGCGGCGCGCATTTTGCCGCGTATTTTCACTTTATACGCGGCGAGATGCGCGCCGCAATTACGGTAATCCATAGCTCTCATAGAGAACTATGGATTATGCCTCGTCCCCCGGCGCATACAATACAATCGTATTGTACGTGCGGGGAGATAAGTGACATGTTAATAATTCATGGCGATTACGGGCAGCGAGTGATGCATGTCTATGGGGCCAGCGGGCTGCTTTTTCCACTCCCCGTGCTTCGGGAGTTTAAGCTGATCAGCACGACTCCCAAATCACCCAGTGTATTGCGGCATGTACTGTATGCGCCGCAATTACACCGTGTGAACATAGCCTTAAAATAAATCAGTACGGCATTTTCCTGAACCATCTATGCAGGTATTTGCGACAATATGATTTACTTATGATAGAATCCTTCAATCTAGTGCCTACAACCATAACATCTAGGACAAACAAGTAGTGGCCATAATAATAGCAAACTATAGCAAACTATAGAACAGAAAATGCAAGAGACTCTAGTACTGGTACTGAACGTGAGACAAAAAAAAAAACATACATCTGGACCAAAACTAGGAGGGGAAAAGAAAAAAAGTGAAGCAGAGAAACAAAACTGCGTAAATGTTCTTTATTTAAACACATTTTCTGAAGTCTAACAGAACATCACATCAGAACTGAAAAATCCTAGATATGCAAAATGATAGTAGAAGGAAACCTGCCAATAACAGCTAGAGAAAACGTAGTCTTATTACTAAAACGAATGCAGCTACAGTCGACTTGTCCGGTAACTGATCTGTGCCTGAAGGGTTGGATCAGCAACCATCTCCAGTGTCTAGTTTCCACAGTAAAGACAGTGATACACTTATACTTGCAGAGCAAAGCTGCCCTCTTGAGGAGAGAATAGACATCTTATAAATTACATGCTCTATTCTATATGCATTGTGTGAAACTTCAATAAAAACGCATTTTTGTGCCTTTTTTCTGACACTTTTTACATTATGTCTTGCATATATTTTGCATATGCACAGCAGTAAATTTTAATGGCTACTTAAGAAAAACACCACGCCCGGAGCGTGCCTAAAGCATTTATTCACAGCACAGATTCCATTTAATCAAAGAAGTTTCGGAAATTAAAACTAAACAGTGATTGGTCACTACAGGCGACACCAATTTTTTTTTTTCCTACGAAGCATTGAATTTCTATGGGTGGGTCCACGTGTCCAGTGGCGTACTCTCTAGGGTTGCACTGGCAGCCATGTCCCTAAGCCAGGGGGCCTAAAAGCACCCCTTGCAATGCAGCCACATGGCTGGATAACATGTTTGTGTGGTAAATTCTGCAGGGACGAGTTGTTGCTGGGAAAAGTGGTCATGGCGGTCTGGGCCACATGAAGAAAGAAAAGGAAGAGAGAACGACACTGTCATAATTTATGTCTGCAGAGCCTGTGTACACTGGTATCTAACCATATAAGGTCACTGTATGATAGTAATATACCAACTGCAGAACCTGTGTACACTGGTATCTACCACTGTAGAGCATTGTATTGTAATAATGTTCTTAGTGTAACGGCTTATGGTCAGTAACAGTACAATGGTATTATTTATGGTGGTACTATGTAGTCATGATGTGGCGGTATTAATAGTTACTGTATATTGTTATCAATATTATTGGGCTTTGATTCTGCTGAACGTCCTCTTTTAATGGAGTTACTCTTTACTGCTCAAAAGAGTATTTAGCAAAGATGATTAGATTCTCCATCTACAAACTCATTTCATTAGTATTTGGTATCACTGTATGACTTGCGTCAAATGTTTTGGATATCCTTTCACAAGCTTCTGACAATAGTTGGTAGGAATTTTGGCCTGTTCCTCCTGACAGAACTGGTGTAACTGAGCCAAGTTTGTAGGTCAACTTGCTCACACCTGTCTTTTCAGCTTTGCCCATACATTTTTAATAGAATTGAGATCCGGGGTTTGTAATAGCCACTCCAAAACACTGACTTGATTATCCTTAAGCCACTTTGTAACCAGGATGCCAGTATGCTTCAGGTCATTGTTCATTTGGAAGACCAATTTCCACCCAAGCTTTAACTTCCTGGCTGATGTCTTGAGATGATGCTTCAGTATTGCCACATAATCTTCTCTCCTCATGATGCCATCTATTTTGTGAAATGCACCAGTCCCTCCTTCAGCAAAACAATCCCACAACATGATGCTGCCACTCCCAGTGTTTCACAGTTGGGATGGTATTCTTAGGCTTCCAAGCTTCTCCCGTTTTCCTCCAAACGTAATCATGGTCATTTTCGCCAAACAGTTCAATTTTAGTTTTGTCAGACCACAGTACATGTCTCCAAAAATGTAGGTCTTTGTTCCTGTGTGCATTTGCAAACATTAATCTGGCTGTTATATGTTTCTTTTGGTGTAATGGCTTCTTCTTGGCAGAGTGGCCTTTAAGCCCCTGCTGATACAGAACTCGTTTCACTGGGGATAATGATACAATCTTACCTGCTTCCACCAGCATCTTCACAAGTTCTTTTGCTTTTGATCTTGGGATGATATGCACATGTCAGACCAAAGCACGTTCATCTCTGAGACACAGAACCCATCTCCTTCCTGAGCGGTATGATGGCTGGACATTCCCATCTTGTTTGTACTTGCGTATAATTGTTTGTACAGATGAACGAGGTACCTTCAGGTTTCTGGAAATTGTACCCAAAGATGATCCAGACTTGTGCAAGTCCACAATTCTCTACCTGATATCTTGGCTTATTTCTTTAGACCTTCCCATGATGTTGCACATAGAAGCAGTGTGCGTCTGATGTGTATTAAAATACTTCCACAGATGTGTCTCTAATTAACTCAGAGGTTGCCAATAAACCTATTAGAAGCCTCCAAAGACATGAAATCATCATATGGGCGGTCCCAAATTGTTTAAAGGCATAGTAATCCTAGTGTGTGTAAACTTTTGACTTTGCAGAAAATAATAAAAATAACTTTAAAAATTCTCTTCAACATTGGGAAATGCAGGTATGCAACATTGTGTATAAAGTTCAATTCAGTATAAGAGGCTCAATCATACGGAATTCATTTTACATTATGTTACTTGCGGTATACAATAGTAGTCCATGGTGGCCAGTCAGTCCAAATATACATATACTATATCTCCAATGGCATCTCTCATTATTTTGCCATTTGGCAAATATAAATAATTTTGGTAATCCTAATTTACCTAAAACGAGTAAGGTTTATGCTGATTTCATGTCAGATAGTGAGATAAACATGTATATGTGTCTTTTTATATAGTGTATGCAAACTTCTGGTTTCAACTGTATATATATTCAGTATATATATTATATATATATATACACACACTTCTCAAAAAAAAGTTAAGTATTTTTGGCTTTCGGATGTATTGTATTCTGAAAGTAGGATATCTCTTTTACAACCTGCTGATTCTGTGACACTATAAGCTCAGAGGCCACTTCTGTCTGAGAGCATCCTGCTTAAAACCTCACAATGGCGAGGTACTGTTTATCAATTGTAAGGTGTTGTCTTGGTCTCATGATGTCAAAATGAGAACAGCATGATGAGGAGGACTGTTTTAAATCCCAATTCAAATTGATACCCTAAATGTATTGGGTGATTAAGGGATCAAACACCTGTTGTGAATTTTGCCATTAAACTCCTTGTTCGAGATCAGCAAGTTGTGCAAAAAGTACTAAAATATTAAACAGTTAGACATGTGCATTCTAAAGTTAAGATATGGTCTCATTTAGTTCATTTAAAAAGAAATGTTATGCTCATCTGAAATTTCAACCAGAAGTGAAGTATCCCTAACTTTTTGTGAGCAGTTTATATACACAGACACACACTTGTATTCATGTTTATCTCCACATGTGTGTACTTATATTTGATTATCTATATGTGTTGGTCTTCATTCACACGCAAGACTCAATGTGCCACAAGCACTCCTGGAGAACTGGTCCAACCACTATTGCTTGCTGCTGATGTGAAAACCTGGTAAATTTGCTTTTAGGCAGCTAGTAAAGCTGGCAATATACTGAAGCAATTGTTGGCAGAAGCTTAATTTTGATTATATGTCAAGATTATTGGCCACTAATCACTTATGTTTCTTCTCTAGTAGGTATAAAATGCTATGGTAGGACACTACTGTTGGCAGGTTTTCAAGTCATGTCCATGACTAGCTATATACTGGAAGGCTGCTATCTGTAAGCAGGGTTTCTAAAGCATGGAGGTCCATTAAAGTGGTGTTCTATTTAAAAAAAAAAAATGCTTGTTCGCCAGTTGGGGAGGGTATAAAATAGAAAGAAAGGGCTGACAGATGTGACTGGTTGATTGTGCCATCATCATTGGGCACACTGGGACCAGCTTTATGCTAAAACAGAGCAGGTTTCAAAGGTGAGTTACTTTTTTTTTTCTATTTTACACCCTCATTATTTGACTGACAAGCATTTTATAGGAATGGAAAATTCCTTTAATAAATATAATATTTTAATGTAAAGACCTTCCACAAGAAGTCGATCCAACCCATATAAGAGCTTCTAAAACTCATGCAGGGTAGAGGGGGTGTATTAGGTTAAATGGATTAACACCTGAAGGGTATGAGTTAGGCTTTAATTATAACACAAGAGTTCTATATAATAAGTGATAATTCCTTAATGAATAATCCCTAATATGCAAAGTGAAGAAGCAATATGAAATATTGATAGGTTTCTCTTCAACAATATATTCTGTGTTTTTAAGCAGCAAGTGGTTAACACCTATGTAGAACATGATGGTTTCTGTTAATTAAGAGGAAAAACCTCGCACAATTCAAAGACAACTACTGTATGTAACACACAGAAGTGCAAGTGGGCAATTGCTTATACATAAGGTAGCTTTCATGATAATAGCTGCAACTTCCGTTCCCAATTAATCATTAGTTTCGATTTGAGTAGATATTTTTGCCATTAAGCAAACACGTCAACTGAGTTTCAAATATCTCTTACCTTCTACCAAAGCATTTCGCTTCCCATCGGCAACCTTTATGCTAGAGACCAAAAGCTCTCCTTCTGGACGCATATACCACTGTTTAAATCTAGGACAACACGCTGATAAAATGACAATTAAAATTTCATGGGAGTTGATTAAACCTGATTGAGATATATATTTTTTTTGACAAGGAAAGATCCACTAAAGCACATACACCCTCTATGGTCTGCATTATTTGCAGGATTTTACTCGACATAGCCTAATTGGCTGGCAGGAACCATGTGGCTGGCCAGATACAGATGAATGGCCATCCATTACATAGCTGGACAGCTAGAGTTTGCTACAGCCACTCTCTGCTCTGCCTTATAGAGGAGGTCTTGAATGAAAGAAGTCCCCCTAGGAAAACCAGATTCCCTAGGACAGTGCTCTTTAAACCTGGTCCTCAAAGCCTATCAACAGGCTAAGTTTTCAGGATTTCCTTAGTGTTGCACGTGTGATACAATTATTGTCATTGCATTCTGAGATATCCTAAAAACATGACCACGTTGGACTTTATGGACAGGAGTTGAGGAACACGGTCTTAGGGCATATACACAAGTGTTCTCTTCATGAGACCACATCTTTAAAAATATAAGCTTGCTAAAGGCTTTCCTATTAGAATTGTAATTTTACGGTATAGTAATATGAGGAAAAAAAAATAAGATATGCATTCATATGTATCACTAAAGGATGTTACATATTTTACAGAACTGAGTCCAGGTTGGTATGAAGAGAAAATCTTCTCTGGTGGCTGTGGATTAATAGGCTTTATAGGTAGTACGGATGCCTTAGATCACTGAGATCCTGGATCTCATCAAACCATAGACAACATCAACATGGAGTTTGAAGGGGTTCTCCAATTTTAAGCAGGTTATTATTTTTATATACTCCTCAAAAACATATCAAGACATTCACTGGCTTCTTATAAAATCATTCCCAAAGTGTGATTTTCTAAAATAGGCAAATTACATGAGGTGTTGCGATTGTAATAATCTGCATGTAGTGCTGTCGAATATGCTGGTCCTATATGCTCTATAATACACACAAAGACCGGGCCCCAGACTCAAATGTTGTGCATGTATTTTTCTTCACTCTGATACTTGTACCTAATGGTATACTTATAAGCACAAGGTACATTAAGGGGTATTCCTGTTTCATTGATTAGCTTTAACTACTTGCCGACCACCCACATTCTGGGACCTCTGTACAGAGAATGCAGCTGTACACTTAGAGCGACATGTATGATCGGGCTTTACGCCTGTTTTTTGGCGTATCCTGCGCCTCCCCAGCCTGAATCCGTTGTCGGACGCAGGGATGCAGTGTTAGGTGCAGTGTTCACCACTTTCAGCTGCACCCCGCATGAAAGGGCGGGCAATGGGCGCGGTGTAGGCGTTCCGGGGTGGGACGAGGCGCGCTCGAAAACTCCGAGGTATGTACGATCGCGAGTCGGCAAAGTGCGGCGCATTGCAGCGCTCGGCAGCTCCGGCAGGCAGACCTGGTTGATTCTGGTCTAAATGCTCCGGCGGAGGCGAAGTGAAGCAAGAACGGAACATGCGAGGAAACATATAGAAGATCGTATCAGAAATCTCGGCGCTCAGCTCTGTGCAGCATGGAGTAGGATTCCGCAAAAAATCGCCTTTATACAGGCGGAAAACATTGTCAGAAAAAGCTCACACCTCAAAAATAAAAAATACATTAAAAAAATCACTTTCCCAAAATCTAGAACGGCGCAATATCAAGAATTAGGATATTGGAAATTGCCGGGAAATACAGTAATTCAAATTCTGAAAGCTATTCTCATTGGTCGGCAGAAACCGGCCAGAAGCGCCGTGCGGCATGGAGTATGATAAAAAAACTCATTTTTATTAAGTGTAAATCATTATCAGATAAAGCGCTGAAACCTTCTCTAAAAATAAAGCAGTTAAATCCCTAACAACATAGCCAATATGGACTAAAATGTGCATTGCTGCTTCAGCGAAGTGAGGATAAACCGTGAAAGAAAAATTTACCCGAATATAAGCCAAGGCACCTAATTTTACCACAAAAAACTGGGAAAACTCATTGACTCGAGTATAAGCCTAAGGTGGGAAATGCAGCAGCTACTGGTAAATTTACACCACTCACATCCTAGGATCACACTGAAATCTGGTCATTTAAATAGATACTACCTACACACAAAAATAACACATACACACACATATACAGTCATATGAAAAAGTTTGGGCACCCCTATTTAATCTAAATTATTTTTAGTTCTAAATATTTGGGTGTTTGCAACAGCCATTTCATATTTGATATATCTAATAACTGATGGACACCAGTAATATTTCGGATTGAATGAGGTTTATTGTACTAACCCCAAAATGTGCAATATTAGTTATTAGATATATCAAATTGAAATGGCTGTTGCAAACACCCAAATATTTAGAACTAAAAATGATTTAGATTAATAGGGGTGCCCAAACTTTTTCATATGACTGTATATATATATAAAAAAAAAGAAAGCATCAGTCACTACATCAGACACTGATTACCCATTAAAAACAGATTGCTGAGACTTTACATTTTCGGTTTATATACAGAAGGATTAACCCCCCACAGACAGGTATATGTCCCCCATATGCAGGTATATGTCTCCCATAGACAGGTATATGTCTCCCATAGACAGGTATAGGCAGTTAAATGCCCCCCATAGACAGGTATAGGCAGCCTAATGTCCCCCATAGGCAGGTATAGGCAGTTAAATGTCCCCCATATCCAGGTAGAGGCAGGTACATGTCCCCCGATAGCAAGGTATAGGCAGTTAAATGTCCCCCATAGGCAGGTATAGGCAGGTAAATGTCCCCCATAGGCAGGTATATTTCCCCCAAAGGCAGGTATAGGCAGTTAAATGTATAATTGTCCCTCTAGGTAGGTATAGGTCTCCAATAGGCAGTTAAATGTCCCCTATAGGCAGAATGAAAAAAAAAAATACCAGTACTCGCCTCCCTCCCCTGCTGCTCTGAGGCACTCCGTCTTCTTCCCATCACAGGGGGCGTGATGTCATGAGGCCGCATACAGCTGAAGAGATCACCGCCGGCACCCGGGCCATGGCGGTGCCCGGAAGCCTGACGGTTGACTCCAGTACAAGTCGAGGAGTGTTTTTTCAGCACAAAAAATGAGCTGAAAAACTTGGCTTATACGATTATTGAAAAAATTAACTAATAAAAAATGTGTTTATCTCCACATCCTGGACTTTAGACTATGTTGCTTGTAGTTTATTCTCCGTGGTAAACGGCATAACAAAACAAAAAAACAAAGAGACAATGTCAGAATGACCGTTTTCTATTTATCCCTTCTCTACCCAACAGTAATATAAAGTAATCAAAAATGCATATGTACCCCCCAAAAAATATGAATGAAAACTACCAAATGACCTCACATGAAAACCCATACAGCTTTATCAATGAAAAAAATAACTAACTATAAAGGGCCTTTGAATACAGTAATGCAAAAACTAAATATTTTGTAAAATATATTTCTTTCATTTCACAAAAAAACAAAAAAAACAAACCAAAAGTGTTCTATGCAAATTGCAAATGAAGGTTCTGGCTAACTTTGTTTTTTCTTGAATTGTACATTTATAGAAATGGTTGCTGCCATCTTAGCCGTGCACTCCTTACACCTGGCTGCATAAGGTCCTTCTAATCATTGTGAATGGAGCATATTGCTCTGAATGTATGTCGGCTGTAGCCCCACAGAGAGGCATTAGGGGCCGTTTACACGGCCCTGGACAAATACCAGTCGGTTTATCCGACTGGTATGTGTGCTGTCCCCACGGCTGCGGGAGGACGGCTTTTCTCTGCGATTAGTGGAGAAAAGCCCTCCTCCTTCACATTGACTTGTTCATATGCTGCCTGAAAACCGGACGAAGAATGGACATGTTCAATGTTTTTCGGCGGCCGGCGGTTTGAAAAACCGGCAGGCGGAAAACCCGTGCAGTGGGAACTGCTGCACGGGTTTTCCATAGCAACCCGGTGTGTTCGTTTGTGGCCGGTTTCTCAGATGGTCTGCAAAACCGCAAACCGTCTGAAAAACCGTTCGCTAACCGGTGCTGTGGGGACATGCCCTTACATTTAAGAACCCTTCTGATGTGGTTACTTTGACGTGGTGGGTGGGCATACTCAATTTGATCAAAATGTGCACAAAAAAATGTATTTCATGCATACATCAAGTATAGCAGTAATGCATTTTAAATGTTCCACAGGTTCAATGTTTGTATGGGCTTTAATGCCTGCTGTGAATTGCTTTTTTTTGTGTTTGCTTCAGACACAACAGTGTGCTCCAGTGCTTATGCAGATTGCAAATATAGATGCTGGCTAATTTTGCTTTTTCCAACAAAAGTAATTGAACCCTGGTTGACACCCAAAAATGACGATATCAACACATTCATAGCGCTATCCCCCACCACACACAAAACTAATAAAATAAAACAATAACAACATGGCCAAACAGAAAATAGTATAGCTTTTATAACGTGGAGATGAAAAGACAAACACTGCACCCTTTAAATCCAAATGAGGCATGTCCTGAAGAGTAATGGCAGGTAATTGGTAGGCATTATAATTTCTCTCTGCCGTTTATACCCATTAGGTTTCTGTTCTCACTTAGTCAGTTCAATCCTTTATGCAAATGGTCTTTTAAAATAAAACACTCACCTGGTATATTCGAAAGGGTATATAGCGAAATCCTCCTTCTTCTGGACAATATTCCATAAGCTTTCGATTTATCGTCCAAAACTGGTCAAATTTATCTAGGATAGTTCAAGAAAAATTTTTTTTAAAACCAAATTTACTTACTGAGTCAATTTATTTAACGGAATATGTGAAGACTACATATACACGACAATACAGTAGTTACTTCCTAACATTAATCGAGGATAATGACAGAGATTTTTCAAGTTTATAGCCGCAACTATTTTACAGTATATTCAAAGGCATTCATTCCCGAATACACAACTTCTTCAAATTTAGCACAAATACTTCGAACTAAGTAAATACATTTCGCCCATTTAGACCAGGGCCACAGAGCATAGGACAAAAACCGTCAGAAAGCCGATGACTTTTTGTCCAATGCACGGCCGTGGTTTTTGTCGCTGTTTTCGCAAAAACCGCGGTTGGTTTTAATTTTTTGCCATCGGCCTGTACAATTGAATATATGGGAAACCGACGGCAAAACACCAGTGGATTTTACAACAAGTTCCCAAATACGCCGGCACCAGAAAATGAACAGAAACAAAAAAGACTGATGTAGTCTACAGGTCATTTTTTGTATTAAAGTCTATCGGCTTGCAAAACTGTCGGAGTTTCAGCAGTCTCAAAATACTAAAACCGCTAAAAATCCGACTTTGAGGCTATGTCTACACAGCACACGAAAGGGTCTTTCTGATGAGAATATAAGTGGCAATAATGCATTATGTCATGTCTGTACTGAGTGGCCTTATACATGCAATCACTCTCTATTAAAAAAAAGTTAAAGGGGTTTTACCACAAACAAAAACTGAGGTGAGACATTTTTTCCACTTATTATAAAGAAAAATTCTGTACCATTTTTGTTTTAGCTGCTTCGACAGGGATCCATAGTGTACAGCAAGTCTATTCCCTGCCTAGTAATCACACACTCACTGTTGAGTGTTCAGTCCCAGGTGCTGCTGTTCTACTCCCATCCTCCATACTTCGTAGCAATATGTCAAACAGTGGAGATACATAAAAAGAAACCTCAATGCACAGTGAGAAAAAAAAAAATCCACATATTTGATTCCTGCAGGGATTTGAGACTAGGACCCCTAAGCTGAAAGGCAGAAGAGCTAACCACTCAGCTACACTATAGCTACTCAAAGCTCTAAACATAAGCAGACCTTTGTTTGACTAGAATGAGTACACTGTGGGGGTAAGGCATGGTGATGTCAAACCTGCTCCGTCAAATGCTATGCAGTTAAAACATATCATACATGCAACCTTTTGAACAAACTGAAAGCTGAAGCAGGACAAACCGGGTATGAAATGCCTCCGTGGTAAAACCCCTTAAAGAAGGATGGCTATTTGTTTATCCCCCGCTCACTTTGATGGACCATACAAGGACAGCCCCTTCACCACCAGGAATTTTAAAATATTGTTACAAATGTGTTTTTAACATCAACACCAATGTATATCCTAATAAAGCATTGCACTTTAATAGCTAAATTAAAAACATAAAAAATACAATAACTTGAAGGTTACATTAGTAAAAACAGGAACGAAAATTTAATAAGACAAACAAAACAGAAGTCTTTATGTCGCATATGCTTTGTCATTACGTGCAATGTTTGTAAAACCATTTACAATGATGTACAGTAATAATGAATCAGATTTACGAAATCTGAGTACATACAGCTAAAAAAACTATGTGGAGGTGTTTAAAATGTCAATTTTAGTTGTGTTTACTGAAAAGATGACCTAGCTTTTTACGAAAATTCAAATTGCAACATTCCTCTTTGATGAAACCGTTCCAATAATTCGACCATTAATCTGGATTATAGGTGTTCAGTATATTGGCTTTATTGACAACATAGTTCCATTAGTGTCAAATAGAAGAAACTAAAAATTAGCAATTAATGCTATGTACTTGTCATAAATTATTACATATTTTTTAATTATTTATAGGCTTAAAGCTTGTCACAAGATCCTATTTGTAAATGTGCAGTACCGAGACACCTGTGCCCCCACCACAGACTTTGCTGATACTTTTGAACAACCTGTACGTTTTTTGTTATGACATTTTTTGGTCACGGTTCATGCGCAGGTTCCCTCCTTGGACCGTGGCCTGTCGTGCCTGCCATGTCTCTGTGGGGCTCCCTGTGCAGGGGTCCCAGCAGCCCGGTTCTGTATTTTTACTTGCCTGTCCTGTCCCGTCTCCTGTATCCTGCCTTTCCTGTCCTGTATTTGCTCTCCTGCCGTGTTTCCCCGGTCTGTACTGATGTGTTAACCGTCCAGTTCCTGCCGTATCTGTGGTGCTTATGTAGTCCCCACCGGTGGGTGTAACGGGGCGGCGCCAATGGACGTACCGCGGGCCCCCACCGCAGCTCCCCGGGTGTGGATCCTCTGTGATCACCGCAGGAAGGGGGGTAGCTGGAGGGCCACGAGGGGGAGTGGAGTCTAAGGGGCCCCCGGTCTTCGCCAGAGCCCCCCGCAAGCGGGAATGGATTGGCTGCGGGGACCCCCAGGTCACTACCCCTGCGTGGACCCCTGCG